>JACXGJ010000656.1:42380-112250 GCA_016801105.1 Esox niger
TGTGTGTGTGTGTGTGTGTGTGTGTGTGTGTGTGTGTGTGTGTGTGTGTGTGTGAGAGAGTGAAAGACAGACAGGGCTGCTACTTTAGATCTCATTCTAAAGGGGAATTCATGCCTCATTTACATGTTTTACTCCAAAGCCACCACATCAAAAGAATTGTTGTGGACTTAGAACATTTTGTCTCTCTGCAAAGCAACTGCTATATTTTCATTTGTCAATGTCAGCAGCACTCATTGTAGAGGCATCTCATAAATTTGTAGACTAGAGTCATATAAAAATCTTTCACGGCAATGCTGCCATTTCTTAAAAACACCAAAACGGGTAACTAACATATAATCCCCACAAGTTTAATAGAAGAACACCAATTAGGTTTCTGGATCACCATTTCTTCATTTTGGCTCAATAGAAGTGTCTGATTTCCATAAATGGCTGTTCATGTTAGCCTGGCAGAGTATCGTATTAATGAACATGCAGTCCCCCATAGAGATTGAATTAGGAAGCATGTGAGCTTGTTAAAGAGCCATTAATGCATTTAGAAGAACAAAACCGATTGGCTCTATCCAATCTCTCTCCATGCATCCTCACTCAACAATCGCTTTGGAGGGAACCATCCTATGTGGGTTCAAAATTATGCTGATATTGAACTGCTGTGATTGCAATGTTTGCCACAGTAATATCGCATTTGCTAGCAGGCTTTCTTTTTAGACCAACACGCGGTAAAATGCTGATGCACAGGTGAATTTGAGTGGGCAGAAGGCAGCCCCCGCGTTCTCTTTTCTATAGTGACTTATGCACACCTGCAATTAAAATGGTGGATTCCCTTGGAGGGATATGCTGATTAATCATAAGCTGTCCAATTTAATCACAGATGATGAATCACGTTCATTAATACTGTGGGGTGCCAAATGTTATATGTCAATTGGGTCGTCTAGAACAAGGAGGGATGCGATTAGTTTGCCTTTTGGTCAAAGATAATGTCTGTATCCCAAATGACACCCTACTCCCCAAAGGGAACTGGTGAAAAGTAGGGACATCAGGGGGACATAGCTGCTACAGGCTCCACTTTGCAAGTCAGATGGAAAGACTGTATGCAAATCTACCGCAGATTTCTGAGACTGATTAAATTATCTTTTTTATTGTTAATATAAGACCGAACCTGAGCAAAATATTTGTACTTCAATTCAACACGTCACACAGTCAACAGTACAATATCAATTATTCCAGTTGGAATATACAGTAGAAATTAAATTAAAATGGAGTAAATAATTTTAAAGGAATTGTGAATGAATTAAGAACAGAAAAGCATATGAAGCTGTACTATAAAAGTCTAAGAAATATTTTACATCCAAGGGAATTTTACTGAAATGTTGTAAATAAAAACATTATGTATGTATGGTGGACAAAGTCCTTTGCGTGGGTCAACAGTACCTGTTAGGTCGTTTAAGTATGTGAAGGTTGATCCAAAGGTCTTCTTTTGTCTCAGTCCCTTATTACAACTTGAATTGACTGTACATACTGCTGAAATCATACATAATTCATGTTGATTGTTGTAGCACCAGCCGTATTGTCATGTACTGAATTCTTAAATGTCACTTTAAGAGCAGCATCTTACTCTCCTCTAGTTTAAAACTATTCAAACAATTTGCGTAACCTGGTTTGCAACTATTTCAGCAAACACAACAGACCTTTCTAGTACAAGCCTGTTCCACATAAAGTTGGGATGCTGCACAAAATGCGAAGAAAAACAGAATGCAATAATGTGCAAATCATTTATCCCTATATTTAATTGAAAATAGTGCAAAGACAACATATCAAATGTTGAAACTGAGAAATACTCGTTTTCAACTTGATGCCAGCATCGCATTTCCAAACAAGTTGGGACAGGGGCATGTTTACCACTGTGTTGCATCACCTCTTCTTTTAAAAATACTCTTTTAGCATTTGGGAACTGTGGAAACCAATTGCCGTTGTTTTGTAAGTGAAATTCCCATTCTTACTTGATATTGAATTTCAACTACTCAACAGTTCGAGGTCACCTTTGTCATAATTTTCATTTCAAACGCTTTCAATGGGTGACAGGTCAGGACTGCATGCAAGCCAGTTTGGCACCCAGGCTCTTTTACTATGGAGCCATGCTGTTGTAATACATGTAGAATGTTATTTGGCATTGTCTTGCTGAAATTAACAAGGCCTTCTGTGGATGGTAGCATATGTTGCTCCAAAACCTGTATGTATTGTTCAGCAATAATGGTGCCTTCACAGGTGATTCAAGTCACCCTTGCCATGTGCACTAATGCATCCCCATACCATCACAGATGCTGGCTGGGAACTGTGCTCTCATAAGCCAGATGGTCCCACTCTTTAGACCAGAGGACACAGTGTCCATGATTCTCAAAAGTATACCCAAACATTTTGTTTGGCTGACCACAGGACAGTTATCCACTTCGCCTCAGTCCATCTTAAATGAGCAGGGGCACAGAGAAGGCAGTGGTTCTGGATCTTGTTTATCCATGGTTTCTTCTTTGCTTGGTAGAGTTTTAGCTTGCATTTGTGAATGCAGCAACATACTGTGTTCACAGACAATGGGTTTTGGAAGTGTTCCTGAGCCCATGCACTGATGTCCACTACAGAATCTTGTATGATTTTAGTAAAGTGCTGCCTGAGCTCCTGAAGATCACAGCCATCCAGTTTTGATTTATGGCCTTGTCCCTTGCATACAGAGATTTCTCTGGATTCTCAGAAACTATTAAGGATTTTATGTACCATAGATTATGAGATTGATCCCCATTCTCTTTGCTATTTTACGTTGAAAAACATTATCCTAAAGTTGTGGCACTATTTGCCTGCAGTCTTTCACAGAGTAATGAACCCCTCCCCATCCTCAATTCTGACAGGCCTATCCTCTCTGGAGTGATCTTTTAATACCCAATCATGTTACTCACCTGCTGCCAATTGATCTAAATAGTTGTATGACATTATACCAGGTTTAGTTTTTAGCATTACAGAACAGAATTTTCCATTCCTTTGTTGCCTCTATCCCACATTTTTTGGAAGGTGTTGCTGGCAAATTCAAAGTGGGCATATATTTTTCAAGAAACAATAACATTTCTAAGTTTCAACATTTGATATGTTGTCTTTCTACAATTTTCTATTGAATATACAGTTAAAAGGGTTTGCACATCATTGCATTCTGATTTGATTTACATTTTACACAGAGTCCCAATTTTTTGGGAAACAGAGTTGTACTTTCTCTTCGGCAATATTACTTACTGTTATTCACTATTTAAAAACACAGAGGAAATTGCTGAAATTTATACTCTTTTCAATTGATCATACTTTTCGATTAGTCCTACTTTCTGAAATATAACATGACATTTTAGAGACAGAAAAAGCATGTTGAGATATCTCTGTGTGGGTGTCCTAAGTCCTAAGGCACTAAAATTACTATGTGGATTATAATTGGCAATAACAGAGCCAAATGCAGTACTCCATCCCTGAACACCCCAATGAAGTCCACATTCCTCAAGCAAATAACAGTTGATCACTGCTGTTGTGGTTCTGGAAAATAGAAGTCTAACTCTCACTCGACCGTTCTTCCCTGTGTTCTCGCCCCTTCACCGAACGGATGTATGAGTGCTTTTCATACCCTCAGAGATAGGTCCATCAGCCATGTTCATTATACTTCATTGCACACCAGGGATGATTATCAGCTTTAATAACTAGCAATTACTGAGACGCTGCTTTTGTGTTGCCCACGTGCAGAACAGAGGGACCTGATTGCACTCATCAAAGATTCTCAGCACCACACCACACATACCCGCTGTCTGTCACTGATATCACAGTTCTATTTGAAAACTCCAACATCTGTATGAGGGCTGATATTCACAAAGATAGAATGTTTTTTTGCTTTATGGTGATAGTAGTCAAGGAAATCTCTTTAGTATTGTGTCTGATGGGATTCAGATCTTATGATCCAATCAGCCGATGGCAAATAGATTAAAGGATCAGAATGCCTTGTTTCTTCAAGCACGTTGCTATTATCGTTTGTTTTAATTACACTTTAAGTACATGCCCACCTTTGTAGATTGTGACATTTCAGTGGGAGGGGAAAGGTTAAATGAATATACCTACGCACGTGCTCATAAAATGATAAAAGTTGCGAGGAAATGAAGGAAAACATGACGCAGACTGACAACACCAGAGTTATTTTCAGAGCCGTTCTTCTCACTTCAGTTCTGTGTGGGTGTTAATTAAACTGTCTGTGAACACATTTTAAGGGGTGAGATTGTTTTAATTTGTACATGATAATTTGATTGTGACGTTTCAAATGAGAACTGGAGAACGACCTCACACCATAGCACTGCTTATGAGAATCAAATCTCATTATATTATAATGTGCTTTTGTGTATGTGCCGATTTTGCCAATATTATTGAAGGCATCATCATGTACTATATGAGCCGTTAATTCGAAAATAATGGGTAGCAAGAAGTGTAACCAATAAAACACTGGGGTGTTGTCTTAGGACATGTTTATGACAAACACCGTCAGAAGAAGTGATAGTGTAAGTAGAAGTAAACTTGACAATCAAATGCATTACGAAAATGAAGACGTAAATGAAAATCATAAATAGTAATGCAAATGAACAACAAAAACAACCTTGGACGCATATGTTCTTGAAGTGTCCCGCATTATCAATTGGAGAATGTGACTAGCTTGAATAATGACATGGTACACACATTTTCACAAAGTTAACATTGGGGAACTTGGGACACGACACAGACCCGAGGTTCAGTGACTCAACTGCATCTCAGCCTTTTGCTGAGGATTGACTTCCCCCTAGCCACTTAACCAAAAAGGCCTGAGTGCTACAGAGACGCTTGTTCTTCTGGAAAGTTCTCCCATTGCTTCACAGAAACGTGTGGGTTCTTGGCCACTTCCCTGACCAAGGCTCTTCTTGTCCAGTCATTTATTTTGTCTGGACCGCCACTCTAGAAAGAGTCTCGTGGTTCCAGACTTCTTCCACTTAACAATGATGGAACCCACTGTGTTTCTCAGAAATGTACTTGAATGTCATGTCTTAGTTTTTGCTCTGGCATGCACTGTGAATTGTCGGCCCATTTATAGTGCACCTTTGTAAATCATTTTCAATCAATTGAATTTGCCACAGATGGACTTCAATCACATTCTCCAAACAACAGAAAACTCAAAGATGATGAAGGAACACAGGGTGCGTCTGATCTCAGTTTGGAGAGTCACGGCGAAATGTCTGAATACTTATTTACAATACACATCCAAAAACTAGTTTTTACTTTCATTTTCAGGTATTGTGTTAAGATTAATGGCAAAAAAAATCGATTTAATAAATTATAAATTACGTCTATAACAATACAAAATGTGGTCTGACTATTTTACACATGCACAGTATAACTTGAGTCAATCAAATACCTAAGTTACTTGCAAAATGTTGATTATTTGGTTCATTAACAATATTTTGCAGATATGGGCTTTGGGACTCACTTGACATGCTGGAAGATCCACTTCTGGACAACGTTCAGTCTCCTGGCGGTGGCAATAAGCTTTTGGACCAAAATGTCCTGGTACTGGGTAAAGCTGATAGATAATTTACTTAAATCATAATCAATATTTTGCCTGTGGTTTGAATTGAAGGGCGTTCCGCAAAGACACTACAGTTTTAGGGAAATAAATATACAATTTAGGAAATTTCTCATTTTGGTTGATATTCTCAAATCATAAATGAAGTATAATATATTATTTCAAAAATATAATATACATGGCTCATTGCTTGTGTATTTATTTAATACAGCCTGATTTGTTCATTAAAAAAGGTGCCAGTCATTTTGGTGGTAACTAAAATGTTTTCACTTATCAAATTCAAATGTCATTTTACTTCTTCAGTAGACCAACTTCAATTAAAATTGACCCCAACCCTACTTCAAAGATAAAGATAACTAATTTGCATATAGGTAGTGTGTAATGCACAGGGACGGTTCTTTATAACCTCATTGTGTGTAATGGAAAGGTTTAATGTTTTTCTCCTATCTCTTGAAAGGAGGAGGTTAACAGTTTAACACAAAGTATGGATGGAGGTGTGTTATAAATAACATGAGTACATACTGACTGGCAGGGAACATCAAGAGATTTATTCTAAATGTTACCATGGCAGCAGGAGACAGGCAGTCCTTGCCTGGTGCTGGAATTCTCAGGGAGGGGTTTACAGCCACAACTACAAGAACTCATTAATTTGTGAGAATCTTTCTTTAGCAACATGAATGTCTCTAACCAATTCATCACCTCTTGAAAAAAGAAATTTCTCAGAACTGACAATTCAACAAAACTTTACAGAATAACTTTCAAAATCCACTGTTGAGCAAAACACTGGTCAAATTCCAACTGCTATGAATGAATGTGATTCTATCGATGCCTTTAAGGGCCACAGCATTCAGACGTCAGGTATGGTCATCACCATCTGCGGCCATTCATCTTACCCTGGATTTGCCTAGTTATCATCAAATTAAATATAAGGCATCTCTCCTGTGCTTGCAATGTTGTTTTGATGCAGTCATTAAGATCAAATTTAGTCTTGATTTTGGCCTGATTGCGTAAGACAAGCCGGCTGGCTGGCTGGCTGGCTCGCTGGCTGGCTCCCTGGCTGGCTGACCCTTGTTAAATAGCGTAGTGGTTAGACATGTGGACTGCCACGTAGGAGACCGGTGTTTGAGCCTCAAAGCAGTCCAAACAAATTATGCATTAGGATTTGTTCAGGATAGACCAAAACATTGCTGGCTACAACCTTCAGAAGTGACATTATAGTAAGCCTAAAATAATACTATTTATGGTTATATTGTGACTATTTCTGGTGGATTTAGTAAGTAGTAAGTTAGTAGATACTAGCAGATACTAGTAAGCCTATTATTGGCTTTTAAAGCGGCCAGTACCAAAAGCCATTCTGTTCATAGATGCTCATTGTGGCGGATGTAAACTTAATAAGAAACGTTAGTCTAACACAATGCTTTATTGAATCTAGTGAAATATCCAAACATGGCGTGCTGCTAATGCGAGACAAAATGATCTAATGTTGAGACACTACCTGAAAAGCCATGTTTGAATCCAGCGAGGGCAACAACATTCATCCCTTTTAAGCACGGGCCAGTCGAACTAGGCTTGCCTGGTTCCTTTTCTATTTTCATGATCTGTATTTTTTAAGCAATAGCTTCATCTAGTTAATACCACTACTCTGCAATGATGACACTGTAACGGCTGCCCCGCATGGTGCAGTGCATTCTCTCCCTCTTCGACGCTCCACCTCGCCAGCGTGCCAACCGCCGGCTGGAGATTGATGGCAGCAGCGCACTCCATAGACACACCTGCTCCCCATCACTAATCATGTCATCCGTATGTTTGCCATTGTTTCACCTGCACCTTATGGATTATTGTTCTGTCTGTTGTCGCTGACCGTGAGGTGCTGCTAGCTTTTCTATAAAGAACCTTTTTTAATCGTACCTGCAGTTTGTCGTTGTTTGGGTTTTGCTTTTTTGACGCACCTTATCATGCACCCGTTTTCATTGCACTTCACTGACACAAACGTTATAATAAGCAGAATATTCATACCATACATTCATACAATTATAATTCTACTGGCATATCTTTTATTTATTATCTTTTATTGTTCACTGGAGCCCATCTGAGACCACGATCTCATCCTCAATGGTGCCGTGCAAACAAACCATTTTCCAATCAACATGATCAGTTAGTTCAATAAGAAATTATTTCCGCTTCCAAGTTGCGTGTAACGCATTCACACAGCAATATTTGCCAACACAGTAAGGGGCATTTAGAAACATTTATTATCATTGTTAATCATTCATTGTGTTCTAAAAAAAGTATAGTTTTTGAGACACTCACAGGCTACACAAGTTTGTTGTGCTTTTATGTCACAGAAGAAGAGAAGTAGTGTCTGCTGTCGCTGTCCTTTTTTGGCGTATCTCTTTCAGTATTGTTTCTCTTCCCATCCCATGGGGCCACACGACACAATTTCCTGAAGTAGCCAAACGTCGCAGCACCTCTGTCCCAATGCACTCCGGAGTCATAAAACATTCAACATGCCAGATAGCACACGGGGATCCTACCTGCTTGTTTCCTAGCCACAAACAACACAGAAAAAGTGTGCAGGGCTGGGAGGCATCACATCAATCTTTTATAAACATGAGTGTCAGCGGTTTCAGAGCGGATTCTGTCTTCGCTCTATGACAACCCAAGCTCACAGCCATCAGTTGCAGGGAGGGAAAGGACAATGATGAGGTAAAAAAGGCGGCTCTGTATCAGCCCTCACCTTATTGCCAATTCCGTTTAGCACAATGAAAGCAGGTAGCTGTGTGGTTTCAATTGACCAAACAGTTTCTGACACATCCACGTTTACAAGCCTTTGGTCCGTCCATTCCCAGACACATCGAGGCAATCTTAATATCAGGAAATTGAGATATACAAATGACACTGAAGTCACTTCACAGCCTTGCGAATATTGGAGCCACATCATCTTTACTCTAGCCTTTACCCCAGGGTGCCTGCTTGTACATACAGTTCAAAATTGAAATGTTCTAATGAAGAAGCACAAAGATGTGTTCAACCCTACAGTATCAAAATTCCTTCAACCACACAAGCCGGTTTAAACTTTTGCATTGCGGATTTGTTAAAAATGTGTTTTGACACAAGAATTTATGTTTGTAAGTTAGTGGAATAAACATCTTTCATACATGGATGCAGCATTTCAAAAAACAGTATGAATCCCTGACTGATCAAACATAACACATTCTGATCAAACATATTACAGCTCTGATAGCACCTTACTGCTTTGACTACACTTCTTCATTAAAGCTTGAGAGAAACATCGCTGCATGAAGTCTTTAAGAAAACAGAACCGTTTTCATCAGAGCATTCTTTACATGCATATGTGTACACATCAGTTTGGGATTTGAATGCGTAGTTCACAGCGTGGCAACCAGGCATTGTTCTATTGATTTTCTCCCTATCCGGTGGGACTTTCTCCTCTTAATAGTCTTCACACCACACATCCTCTCTGTGTTTCTAATGATGACAAACTGGCCCACTCAGATATGCCAGAGTGCTGCATAGACCACGCAATGGGAGCAGGACAGAAACACCAGGCCCCTCCATCAGCAGCTCGCTTCTCTTCCTTTATCCAGCCCCGGTGATTTGTCACAGAGTTGCCATGCCTAGCAGCATGCGGGCGTCTGTGTAGACGGACTAGCCAACCTGTTCTCCCTTTCATCGGCCAACAATAACTCCGCCAAATATCCAAGCACACACTTTACCGGCGTTCCTAACATGCAGGGGATGGATTGTGGCAAGGCGAATGTCTCATTTCATACATTATTAAAACGCTGCAAGAAGCTTTTCTTCGCAACCTCTGCTTTCAGATTACACCGGATAACATTTTAATCTGTTCAAAGGTTAATTAAATGACAGAGAGAAAGAGACACAAGTCAAGATGGCTCTGCAACTAGAGCCCTTGAAACCTACGCGGGAGAGAATAAATGTCACCTTGCTCATGTACCCTCTGCCTATTACCCGACATTTCAGATACTCATTAATGAGAATCACTTGTTCTTGATCTTTATTTAAAACAAACATCAAAAGTTTTACTCCGTCCCCTGGAAACTGCTGCGTTTGGATTCTTTATGTGTTTCAGTTGCTGCTAAATTCGATACAGGGCCGTTTATTTTCCTTTCAGCAAAGGAGAAGTTCAAGCATGTTGGGTTTCCCAGTCCTCACAGAAGCCCCAGGACAATTCTTTATGACACGGGTCCACCCACCACCACTGTTCAGATGTATATTGATCAATATTGACACTGGCAGTGCATGAGAACAAAGCCAAATGTCATCTCAAATAGTTTGTCCTCTACAATGTTGGTGGATCTGAAAGACACAATGCACAAAGAAGAGGCAAGAAAACGAACGCTTTGTCTTGAGGCAGTACTTTAAACCAAACGTTGGAACAAAATCTTTGACTTACTGAAAACATGTTTTCAGGTATAAATGAAAGCAATAAGTTGCAAGAGAGGGAAAGTTAGGAGGAGCAGGAGATTTTTTTTCTACAAGGTTTTAAAAAAACACTATGTTCATAACATTCCACAGCACTGTAATTTTCTGTCATCTCTATAAGCTAATGAAAGAAGACAATGCCGACAGCTGAACATGTCCATGGGACTCATACTGTGAATGAATATTAATGAAGGATTTTACTTAATTACAGAGAATATGGCAACCTGTCAAATGAGGATTCATCAGTTTGGATTTAGAGCAGATCAGGCCTGGGTTGCGTTAACAAACAGTATTTTTAATGACGCCTCCACAATTAATCAAATATAAACAACAGCAGGACAGCTAGAGAATGTGGGCCTGTGAAGGAAGGATTATTGACATATCACAGCCAACTTCACTGGTTCATCACTAAACACTGCAGAAATAGATAAAGTTGACTAGGTGCAGAAGTTCACAGCTGAGATGTATTTAAGCATATGGGGCTTAAAAACACTGAAAGATCAGCATTTTTAACAGATATTTTCAACAATAGAAAATCCTGTTGTTGTCAGCCATGACATGAATGAACAACGTGAATACAGGCCTGAAGGGAAGTTTTCGCGCAATTAGTTGATTATGAGGATTACATTACCTATGGATAAACCCATTAAGAGAAGGATAAATCTTTCAAGTCTAGCCTGATAGACTACTATATATATATATATATATATATATATATATATATATATATATATATATATATATTGAATTAATGCACCAGGTGTATGTTTCTTTGGATGAGGGGAACTGCTAAATGACTAAATGTAAATACAAATGAATTCATCTTTCCACCTTTCCTCCAAAGGCTTGAGTCACGCAGCATGGAAAAATAATTGAAAGCCTGGCACGATCCCATCAAAGACTGGATTCTGACAATTACATCGGATGAAATGGTTCTGTCAGGAACTGTACAGCTGTGGTGAGATCAGTGCTTCAACCAAACAGCATACAAAGAGAGACAGACATACCAGTGAACTGCTGGGCATTGTTCTGAACTTATCTCCCAATCAGTGATTGATGATATAAATAATATTAACTTTCAAACATCCCCGGTCGCTTCATCCCTCCTTTCACAACTGTATTCTGACACCATTATGAAAGGTGCAAGATCTGTTTAATTATCACTTCTTCCTCAGTGTAACAATTAACACTTTGAACTTACCACGAGATATGTGCGACAATTGAAATATCTGACCCGAGCGCGCATTAAAAAACCATGTCTTATGTGTTGATGGATATATATGCGAAGCCTGGCTCCAACGGGTTGAGGCCGGGGCAATCAAATTAAAATCAACACTATTCAGGACAATATCTATGCAAACTGGGGACTATAATTTTCATCATTATTTGCCTCTAACCTTGTTTTTTCCCCTTTACGTCTTGGCAAATATGGATCTGGCAGAGCTGAGCAAATCAACGCTGATGGTGTTTTTGGCTTCTATTGCCTAGGTTAAATCAAAGCCAGCTTCATTCTCCTGTTTCAGGCATGATACTCATCTAACACTAATTGTGCCTCTCAGAGTCCTAGAAAGAACTGACATTACTGCTGATTTGGTGAATAAGAAAATCACTCTGATTAGGCCCATCTATTTGTTAACTGGACCCATGTTGAAGCTGAGTAATGTCATTGTAGCCAGTGGTGTCCCTTTTT
Source organism: Esox niger (assembly GCA_016801105.1). Classification (NCBI taxonomy): domain Eukaryota; kingdom Metazoa; phylum Chordata; class Actinopteri; order Esociformes; family Esocidae; genus Esox; species Esox niger. Next base: position 54,152 of record JACXGJ010000656.1, read on the forward strand.
AATTTCTAGGGCTCCATTCTCCCTAATGGGCAAAAGGACAGGTGACTCAGTCAGGTGCCTGCTGCCTTGCCGAGCATTAATCATCTCTGTCTACTCAGGGGTACATGCCGGCTCACGCTCCAAACAGCACGGCATCCTGGGTCATGGTTGCTTGACAACAGCATGCAGAAATCTTAAATGTTATCTTCCAAACCCACAACGGCCTAAAAAACATTGGAGCACAAGGAAACCCGAAAGGAAGAATGTCCCATCCGGTGTCAACAAAATCATCAAGCTATGATAGTATATTGTGTCTGCTCTGAACAAAGAATTATTTAGGGGTATCATTCTTTATTTAATTCCTAAATTGATTAATTTCCATTCATCTTTTTATGTAACTTCTTCAGCAGTTGTCCTTGTTGCTGAAGGCTCATTGTTCGGTTTGTTATGTTGATCTACGCCCTCTCCTAATATTGGCTTTAGACATTTGCAGTAATGCCCCCCACCATAACGCTCTTGACTAGTGAATACTATTCCGTTCTCAGTAAGAGTAGAGAAAGAGGAAACAGGTCATTTTATGGTTTGAATTCAGACTTATGAACATTAGAGGCAGGATTCTACACATATAAAGAATACAGGTCAAGATAAACAAAGATAATTAATGAAGAGGATGCATGAAGAAGATACATGAAGATGCATCCAGAAGATATATAAAGAAGATGCATGAAGAAGCATAAAGCTGCATTAAGATACACGAAGATTCATGAAGATGCATTAAGAAGTTACATAAGGAAGTTCCAAAAGGAAGATGCATGAAGAAGATGAATAAGGAAGGTACATGAAGAGAATACATAAAGAAGATACATGATTGACTCCAGTGGAGTATTTAAGGTGTTAAACTGTATACATTACTGCTTCTTACACAAACGTCAGCAAGAGTCAAAGAATGCTTTAGTAGTTGGCAGCTGAGTAATGATGCTTGATGAAAAGTGGCACCGGCATCAATTGTGGTCCGCCCCGAGTGACAGACTTGTTCTTTATTAGCCTTTTACAGAGGATCAGGTACACCACGGTGACAAGCCTGACAGGAAACAAGGACAGAGGATATAAAATAAACACACAATTAAACACGCACACGTTTTTCTCTAATGTATGATGAGGGCCATCGTGATGTCTAAACGCGAGACGTTACAAACCATTAGCTCTCGTAACAAAGATAGCCATCAATGCCACGGAAAATCCAGCTCACGACTCCGTCTAATGATCTGCTTTAATTGTTACTGACCCTGTCTCACCTCCCTTGGTAACCTGCTACTGGTACGTGATACACGTGCATAAACGCACCAACCACAAATGGTTTTGTCAATAAGGTGTGCACAATAATTCTACTGTGTAGAAAAAGATAGGACGATCTCAGATATCAACCCGACACACCAGGGATCTCTGGGGTTTCCGAGTGTTCATCAAGAAACGTAAATTGTTCTCTGATCAACTAACAAAGTTGTTTGTCTGTTTTCACCTGCACTACTCTGGACCTCCTTGAATTATTAACTCTGTTAGGAGGGAGGACTCCATAGTTTTCTGCTCCCCAATCCCGTGCTACGGAAGAAGAGAAGGCCTGCACCGTTGTAAGAATTAGATATTTTTATCCATGTTTCAGAGCTATTTTTATATTACCATGGGTACACAATTTATTGTAGAAATGTTGTTTTCAAATATCATAATTGGTATATTTTTTCTTACTGCTTGTGTAAACATTTATATTTGGTTTTGTATAGCATCGTCAGAGTTCTAAGCAGATTACTTAGTAAGGTTTAGGCTGTACTGGCTATTCATTACATTTCAAAACTGATCTGTATTGTATTCATGTGTATCTTTTCGTTATACTGCAGTTGCCTTAGCGTTCTTTGAAGTGTGGTCCCTTTCGTTATGTCGTAGCTATACCGCACTGTAGGTTCTTTCAGTTAGGTTACAGTAGGGTGTTAAATGAACAACATATGTGCGTTGCCTCCCACTCCATGTGCCTTAGAGGTTCAGTGATGTCCCGCTTATTACAGCGGTCTTATCAGCAGCTTTGCTCATGCCGGTTAATCTTTGTCGGGCTGAAGCAAGGTGTTGGAGACGTGTATGCTAATGTAGACACCGTTTTGTGTATTGTGAGTCGGCACGCACCACAGCCAGTGTTTGGCTCTTTGGCGGTGGGCCTGCTACATCAATGCAGCCTTATATTGGTAGGGAAAAATGCCAAAGGCTCTGAAGGGTTCTCTGGATAATATGTCATGGGAGTTGAGAAATGCATGCAACGCCGCTGTACCTTTGTGCCTGGAACAAGAAGATATGGTCTCGTTCAGGTAACCTACAGTAAGGTGAAAGGCCAAATGACACAGTATTGGGGACGTATTTCCCTCCTGTAATGGCAATCCAATACACACCTCCTGGGAAGCTGGTTGCTATGCCTATGGGAAAGAAGAATCAATGCCACATGAAAGCCAACGTCCACTTGTGTTCCTGGCGAACTGGAAGGTTGAAAGTGGTGTTGAAAAAAGGCACTAAGGCTGCCTTGCTGAAAATGTCATATCCAATTCCCTGGCACAGCTTCTCCAGCCTATTTGAATCATGTCTAGTTGGGGCTGAGATTGTAATCTGTCTGACTGGAGGTGTTGAGAGGGATAGGAGGAGTAATTCTGGTGACAGCCAGCAAGTTTCAAAACACAGATCGCAAATCACCAAAGGCGGACCTCATCTATGTGGCTATTGTGCCTGAGATTACAATGCACAAAAACCTTTAAGCCATTGGAGTTAGAGGCGGAGGTCATTTTAAAGCAGAGAGGTAACTTTTTCTGTATTTTTTCCCCTGTAAGTCTTATGTTTGTCTTTGTTTGTCGGACGTATGATGATACAGCAGGAACAAAGACCTCCATCAACAGCCAAAGATCTTTTGTGACAGGAACACTTTTATTTCAAAGACTGGTCCTTTTAGTCAGTCCACTAATAATCTGTAGCTTGGTTTCAGTACTGCGCCCACGCAACCTGTGATTCCTACAACATCCGGAGGACATACATAACGAATAGATGAATGTAGACTATTAATAGTAAATAAAAGGAGATATACATTTCTTCTTTTCATCATCTCTGTCCTCCCCCTCCCTCTGTGTTGTTAAGCCTCCAGGGTAGAGCTGTGGGGAGTGAGGTTTGAGGGTGTGGGTGCCCTCATGTTCTCCTGGCCGTCGCCCACTGGGGTGAGTCAGAACGGGGCGTGAAGTGGATGGTACACCACTACTCGACTACCTCACTCCCACTCACTCACCCCAAAACAGAGCCCCCTCAGTCCTCTGCCACAAACTCTTCATTCGCTCTCATACAACAGCCAGGGAGGGGGAGGGGGTCTTGAAAAGAATTATCTTCAAATTATAAAACATTTTCTGGATTTTTTTCTCTCTCTCTCTCTGTAATGATAGGATGTTGCTCTTCCATTTCATTTGGTATGACGCACTTATTGTTCAGATCTGACTTTATCAAATGACCGTCACAGCTTGGCATCGCCGTCTGATGTATTTTCTATCAAATCCTTTTAACACGGTTTGCCATCAATGCCACTGTGTGTTCTCAGATACCCGTCATACAAGTAGTTCCAATAATGACGATTAAAATGCGCAGGGGTAATGCCGATTAGCATGAGCAACAAAACCTCAGGAAACCCACACAAATGTACAGGTTCATTCAGACTAAATGGATCATCAACCACGGCGTAAATGCAATCTCAAGACTTCAATGAAACACCTTATTTTCCTGAATTTGGGAAAAATAAACATTTAAGTTGAGGTCTGTCTGCCCTGGAAAAAATATCCAATTCAAACCCCTGGGGCAAAACGGGATGATACAGGAGCCCATCAACACTGGGATGAATATAAATGAAGCCGGTCAACTGACCAGTAACTGTTGTCTCAGGGTACCAATACAGCAATAAATACTACGGCGAGTCCAGCTGTGCACAGGTGCTGGATATTCAGAGAGGAGCAGATTACTCCTTTATACCAAGCTAAAGGCAGGCTAAATAAGAGCAGGGCTAAAGCCTACCCGAATTAGAACCCGGGAGACAGTGGCAGACACCTCCCGGAGAAAAGGGGTTTGAGATCAATTTACAGATAAATAGCCAGGGAGAGCGATGTGAGAAGAGTTACACTGTCCACGGTAGAAAAGCTCCAAAATGTGATACACAAACCCACAGGGAGCAGCCATATTTAATGAGACGGAGAATCCGAAATCCGCTCTGTCTTGTTTTGTTGCGGGGTCGGAGAGACACAGGCGGCTGCTTCTGCATGGCTTGCGGACCAAATAGCACCCAATTCCCCATGTCGTGCACTGGCTTTACCAGGTCCCATAGGGCTGAAGTCATATTTGGTTTACTAAATAGGGAATTAGGGGTATAGTTTGGGACACTGCCGTGGATTTTCTCTGTCAGTGGAGGATCAAGGGGAAATAACCAGAGTGTGCACTCAGGGTGTCAGTCTATTGGTCTGCGGCTGTGAAGACAGCCAGCACAGCCATCAACATGGGCCAGGAAGATAAGCCAAAATCTGTCATGTCTCGTTGATGACTGTGTTGTTCTGACCACAAAAGGAGTGTCTCACTGAATGGCCAACTTAATACAATCTTTGGCTAACTTGCATTGAGGCAACAATACCTCAGTTGTAATTCAGATCCTGTCCTCAGATAGTCAGCTGATTACAATAGCAGCTTTGATGTCAAAAGGATTTATTTAGCATCAGAAAGTAGTTAAGGTTTTATCTTTACAGCATAGGTTATGTATCCACGAATTGAGGATTATTTCATTTATTCTGTTAATTTCAAAATTTCTCAGCTTTATTCAGTCTTTTATAGAATTGTTTGCTCTGGCTATATCATAACAATTGTTCTCTATGAACAGGACAGCATGGATTCACACAATACTATATGTAATCCATTGCAAATCAAAACCCCATTTGTTTATTCAAAGCCATAGAGTCCATTTCCATTTCGAGTTTATCTTATGGGTATATTTTAGTTTTTTTGCGCATTGTTTCATTTTTAGTCGTCCCCTCTGCGAGCCAGATTCCAGTTGGAGGGCGTCTGCCTACACATCTTGACAGCTCCAAACAGAGTTCTCCCCTCTCGGCTGAGTGTGGAGGGATGTAGCGCTGGCCCTCCTCTTGAACACTGCTGCCTGGCCTCCCACACAGGCGTTATGTAAAGATAACAAGGCATTAGATCAGCCGTCTCTTCACACGAGTACACACTGTGCACGTCACTAACTACCTAGATTCTCTGAAGTATCAGTCAGTCTGGGGATCTGGGGAGAGGGTCTGATTTACCCGAACCGGGCCATTGTCTCTACGACGGATAGAGATACAGAGGCGTAACTATGTCACCATGGGTCTCTATGCGATATATTTAAGTCTGCCTACCAGAAGAAGTGGGCATTAGACACTGTGTTCAGGTTGCGAATCCTAGGACACACAAAGTGGAAACTGCCAGTATTCGCTCAGAATACACAACAGGAACTGTACACCAGACCGGTGTGCAACAGTGTGCAGGACCCTCTCTGCAAATATCTATGGGGCCCAGTGTGCAGGACCCTCTCTGCAAATATGTATGGGTCCCAGTGTGCAGGACCCTCTCTGCAGTGTACAGGACCCTCTCTGCAAATATCTATGGGGCCCAATGTGCAGGAGCCAATCTGCAGTGTTCCTTCTGAAACTATTTTGGCAACCACAGTTCTGATCTTGGAAAATAACATGAAAGTTGTGAGTATTCAATTCAACATTTGGTGTGCATTAGCACGGAACACAGAGGATTTACCCACTTTAAGTTACAATTTTAGATTGCAGCCAATAGGCTATTGTGGCAATTTCAAAATAATGTAATTCACCATAAACAAGTGCCCTACCAATAAAACAAATGGAGCAAATTTTGTATAGCTTTATATTTCCATGTAAAATGTATATATTCTATATGGCAGCCTTAGAGGAGGTGTGGCCAGACACTCACTCAGCTTAGAGGATATTGCTTGTGAGACCAGTGTGCAGGAATCTGTCTGCAAATATCTTGGAGGACTAGCTTACACAACTCTGGAGATTGTTCGCAGTCAGAGACATATATTTGGAGACAGAGAAATAATGAGAGAGCAAGTGAGAGAAGGAAAGAGAAACAGACAGCAAGGTGAAAGAACCGATGGTTACATTTAGAGCATACTCAGCACTTAACAAGGTACTTCAAAGTAAACTTGTTTGTGTATTCGCGTATTTGTGTTTGTGTGTGTGTGTGTGTGCGTACGTGCGTGTGGGTGTGTTGGACAGTGTCGGACATTTTGACATTTAAAAAATGTCTGAAGAGAACATTTAAAGTTGAAAATGGTCACAGGCAAGAACAGTGAGTTGTGCTCTACATCTGGAGTTCCCATACTTTTTTTACCACAAATCCTTTGGAGTTGTGAATATCATAAGAGTTGAGCAGTGAAAAAACGCTACAGGCACTACAGAAGAAAACACAAAATATACCATCTTTGGGGCCCCTGAATGGCGCAGCATTAAAGTCACTGCCTTGCAGTACGCTGCGTCATTGCGAGACCAGGGTTGAATCTTGTTTGCAAAGTTGCCCAAGGGTCTGACGGAAGGGGGTGCAATTGGTCAGCATTTTGTGATCCCCCATATTAAAATGTAATATTAAAAAGTCCCCACTCCCCTTGTAAAAACAATTCTAAATTAACTGAGGTGTGGACAATTATATTCAAAATCACACGTAAAGTTTATTGGTCTCCACCTGGGTTAAAAGTGCTGTGATAAATCCAACTGTTTTTGTATATTCCCTGTGTTGGGTAATGCATTACAAGACAAACATAATCATCAGCACGAAGAGCTTTTGAAAGAACCAAGTGAAAAAGTTGTTGAAAATAAAGATCAAGGAATGGTATAAAAAGGATATTCAGATGCCTTTACTATCCCTTGAAGCACAGACAAGACAATTATTAAGAAGTGAAAGGTGTGAGGCCCTGTCAGCATCAGGCTGTCTTTCCAAACTGGAAGACAGAGCAGGTGGTACACTGATCAGAGAAGCTACCAGGAGGCCAATGAACCTTTGCTGGTTAATATGTACAAATTATATCCCAGCACTCTACAAATCTGGCCTGTATAGTAAGGTAGCTGACCCATTTTGAATCCAGTTGGATGTATGCCATAAAAACACTGCAGAGATTCTTCAGCCATGTTTCAAAAAGGTTTGATATCTAACAAACAGAATTTTTACTTTGGAAATATTGGTGGAAATCCAGTACAGAATGTCTCCAAAAGGGCAGCTTACGTTTTGTAATGCATGGTGATTCACGAGATGTGTTAACTTATCGTTAGCACAATAAGTTTGAAACCATCATCAGCCGGTATTTATTCCATTTTCACAAACATGGCTGAACAATGCCCTAAAGCTGTAATTGAAACACTTTGTTTCAGTGATCATAAACATACCAAAGTCAGTGGCTTACAATTTCTAAGAGACCATATATTTGTAGTTCAATCTTTTCAAATTACTTTTGTTGAAAATGAATTAAAGTATCCTAATAAAATATGTATGCGTACGTGGAAGAAAATCCAGATGGGGCACTTGAAGTATTTGTTCAATTATTCATGCAAATTGTTAAAAACATGCACCTGTTAAAACAACTAACTGTAAGGACTGTTAGAGACTCCTAGATTGATGATACATTGAAAAAGAAAAATGTTATGGTTCAAGGAAATTATGCAAAATGATGTCAGTCGGGGTTCTTGTGTGACTGACAGATACTTAGAAATATTGTCAACCCCTCTGACAACAAAAAATAACTAAATTACCAAAGCACAAACCAAGATACATTATTAGATCTCCACACCTTCAGATATTGCCAATCATTCCAACTATTATTTCATTAAGTGCAATTGAAATATTGAAATGCAAAAAACACCTTGTTTTATAAGCAGAAGCTATCATTGTCCATCATTAATTTCAAGCAACCAGGCACTGACAACTCTGACTGGGAACTATTGAGATTGGTATTATTACTTCCCATTTGCCATGTCTTTAATCAATGCTTAAAGAAGTAAGTGTCCTCAGGCATAGATGTAAGCTTCAGTAATTTCAATACCTAAAATCGGTAAAGCTTTCCACTGACTAACAGCCTACCAGTCACCTTACTGCCTGCTCCTAGTAAAATCATTGAGAGAACTGTTTGACCACATGTAATGCTATTCTTAGAGAACAAGTTTACTACAGTCAGCATGCATATAGAGAAGGGCAGGCAATGTGTAATCAGAATAAAATAAATGAATAATAAGATCTGGAGCTGTATATTTTTTTTAACTTCAGTGCATCCTTTCTTGATAATAAAGTGTTACATTCTACATTTTAAGTTACTTATCAGTCACACTTCTCCAGAGTGACTTAGAATAGTGAGTGCATAATTTCATTTAATGTTATCAAACAACACTTATAGTTTGACATCACGTGCCACCGCTTGGTTGGAGAGTTACTTATCTAATATGACTCTGAAAGTGTTTTTCAATGGGCTCCTGTGTAATGTTAGAGATGTTACGTGCGGTGTCCCTCTGGCAAGCTGTCTTGGCCTGCTTGTTTTCAGCAACAGAGAAACAACTTTTCAGTTGTCTTACAATAAGCTCAAACAGTGCAATATGCTAATGACTTTGTGCTCTACGTGTCAGCGCACAAAGCCAGTGAGCTCACCGACTCAAAGTTATTTTAGAACCTTGGCAGTAAAGGTCTGCTCCATGTATTGGACAAATAGGAACCCCGCTACCAAGATGAGCAATTCCACTCGGAAATCCACAGAAAACCAATGACTAGAGTATTTTATACACTGCTATACAGTGTGGGATCAGGTTTCTCTGGCTGCAGAAAAGATATGCTGTTTGTGAGACCACTTTGAGGTAGCTACCAGATTGACTGGGTGGTAATGTCTGACAATGTAAATCCTTATATGAGCAGCAACCATTTACAACATTAGCAACAGACATTTAATTTGACATAGCATGTAACATACAAAATGCATCAGAATGGATTGCAGGGTACCAGACTGCTAAACTTCATTGTGGGATTTAAGGTGCCCACATGTACGCATAGACATGATGTCACACACACACACACACACACACACAAAGGTTTCACCTGGGTGGTTCAGATTCATCTTGGCATCTTCACCCTGGCCATCCCTTGACAGCGCTCACTGAACAATAACTACTAACAATAACTACTTCAACATTCATGGCTGTCCACTGTATAAATGTGTGCAGCTATCCATTGCTACTTTAATAATAACAGCAAATAATGTAAAATAATTGGCTTCTATAACAATAGCATCAACTTGATAGTTTTCATATGATTTCTTCACTCCTTGTGTGTAGCTAGATAGAAGGTAAGCAATTGGATAAAATTCAATGTCACTCATTTATTCCTCTATTCCAGAGGTGTCAAACTGGTTCCATAGAGGGTCGAATGTCTGCAGGTTTTGGCTTTCACCTGCTACTTGATTGATGAATTAGGTCACCAATTGGATTGTTTCTACCCTCGCCTGGTTGTTTAGGTCTGAACTGGGAATCAATTTAAAAAGAAAAAAGAAAAACCTGCAGACAGTCGGGCCATCGTGGAACTGGTTTGAAACCCGTGCTCTGTCTACCCACTGTCAGACTCCAACGCGAGACAGTTGCAGACTGTGTGAAGCTAGCCATAATATGGAAAAGCCACACCAGAGATAAATAGCATTTTGACTTCAAAATAAAAGTCCCCCATAAAGGGAGCGTAAAGGGACATAAACTGTGGAATTAAACTGGATAATACACAACAAGGTTAGTATGCTGTGTAATATTGGTTTATATGATGATATATAATGCAATAATTTATTATTTAGAAAATTACTTTTCAAAATATATTTTTATTGTTTCTTTCACTTACTCAAGTCTGTTTGTAGGCAAGACTGCCAGAAAAGCTGAAGTTAATGTGATTGGTTGATTCAATTGAGAGGGAGGAGCTTACATAGCAACTCTGAAATCACTCAATTTAAGTTTTTTTCCGAACTGGTTAGTATAAGGTTTAGGGTTAGGATAAGGTTAACTGGTAAGACAAGCACCTTTGTTTAAGGTCAATTTAGTGCATTCAGCCCATTTTAAATGTTCTGCCATCCATTGAACAAACCAATCACATACATTTCTGCCTTCAGGGCAGATCTTCCTCCAAGTCATGCTTGAGTAAGGGAAACACCAGTGTGCTAAAATGGGGCATCAGCCCACCACAGAATACAAGAATGTACATACATCTTAGCTCTTATTAAGTTTGTCGATAATCTTTGAAACAAATTTACTAGGAAGGGAATTTTCCTGAGTCAGAGACCTGTAGTAAGAATTAAGGAATTAACATTTGTGTACAGGCTGATATCATTATTTTAATGGTGCACAATATACCAATGTACAATTAAAGTTCAATACAAAAAATTAAACAAGCAAAATGTCACTTATGAATTTGGGACTGAATCTAGCCCCCAAGAAAGGGGTGTAGGCTTGTGGCTGGTTCTTACACGCTGGCTCATGTAGCCACTCCAGTAGTTACAATGGCTGGAGATCTGGATTGTCTGGTATAGCAAGAATATTCAACACTTGTGTTTCAAGTCCCACAAGAAGTTAAGGAGCCAATATTTGTATACACTCTTCACAGTCAATCTGTGTGGGTAACTGTATATTATATTCACAGTAAAATGTAAGTAGTTTTTATTGTAAAACATAATTAAATTATTAATAATTAAAATGATACAACATTCAAACCTTGTTTACCATTATTTGGATCAATGTATATCCGTGTACGTCACTTTCAATGCGGAGCATTTATTTTGAAGGCTGCATGCAAACTCAACTAATGTGTCTAATTCTTATTGTGGCTGGCTTCACGTCGTCAGACGCTCTGCCTGCCTCCCCTCAGCTCATATGTTGCCGTTTCTGACTGGGAATAGAAAAATAAATATACAAACCTCTGAACAACAACTCAGAACTCCGAACATTTCCGCAGGTAAGGACATTTATATTGTTTATAGGTGTAACATGTTATTTTCTTTTAAAATAATGTGTGAAGATAATTTGCGCAGTTAGCAAAGTTAGCTTGCTAGTAGTAGCTAGATGGCTAAACTGCATCTAATGCAAGAAAGGCAATATTGACGAAGCTTTGGCCTAGCTGAAAGACTACAGTAGCTAGCTTACTATAGCAGATGTTTACCACCAGCCGACTAAAACGTACTTTTTTTGACAAGCTTTTTGTAAGCACGTGTCACGCTGATATTACGAGGTATTTGTTAGTTTTGAACGTTGAACTAGTTGCTTGTTCACTAAGTAATCTAACTAGCTAGAAAACTTAACATAAGTCACATTAGCTAGCTAGTTAGCAATGTGGCTAGCAAATGCTAACTAACCATGTGAGGCCTGCCACAATCTCGTTAAGGAGGCGGTAGGTGGCCATGCTATGTAGTTGTCTTTCAGCTAGCTAAATAAATATCCATTGGCTAGCCATCACTTAGCTTATTTTGTAACTATTGTCCGCGCACTTTTACCGCACGAGGAGTTACAGCAGTAAGCTAGATAATTAAGGTAGGTACAATAGTTATATTGAAGTAATATAGAGTAAGAGTCGTTGTGGCCTGGTCATTCTGAAAAAGTTCATGCTCATTAACTACCGGTGCAAGTTAGCCGGTAAAATTGGATTTTGTAATGCGATAAAACAGCTTTCATGTTGCTGTGCTAGCTGGCTTAATGAAAGCATTTGCCATGTATCAACTGTCTAATTATCCATATGCAGTAGTTACAACATTGTCACTAAAGAAAAGTGACAGGATTGATTTCTGTGGTGTTTCTCCAACTTGATATTTGGCTTCCCCGGAAGTAGCCCAGTTTAGTTTTTTTACTTGAAGGCGTTATGGATATTATTCAGTATGCAAAATAGATATATTTGCATTTCGTTTCCAGAAATCTCTTCCCAAGTGAATCAAACTTGACTTTTGGTAATCACTTCGTAAGAAATTCACGTCGCAATAGGTAATGGGTGAATAGGTTTAGGGCTTATTTACAATGGGCTAGTTTCATTTCAATTAACAAGACTTGTAACAAGGTTGGCAACTTGTGGACAACGTCAATGAAAGTGTAACATCTCATTGTCAATGGGGCCTTCCTAGAAGATATTGGCCACTGATCACAGTAGTGTGAACACATTGCTTCATCCATTGTGTATTTTGAGATTATTTGATTGACAGTCCTGGTTGCCTACAGATGTTTGTTTTTCCAGCTTCAGGCATGGCATTTCTTTAGACTATGGAAATAGTGATACAGTGATGGTTCAAAAACATCTTCAAAAAAGGTTTATTGCTTGTATTTGAAAAGCTGTAGTGTGCCATTATAGATATACTGTGCTGTTGGGCTGCACAATTTGCATAACACATTTTATCATGATTTTTTTTGTTGCTCTTTTTGTGCCATTTTGGTTGGTTTGTGATGTTCTAACATCAAAAACTATAATACAACTATAATGAACACTGGATTTAGGTCAACATATTGTTTTGAGCCCTCGTCATTTTCTGTGATCATGGCTTTAATGTGTTCGTTTGAGTGTGCGTGCATGACTGTCATGCTGGCAGAGTCTTCAATTTAAAGTGCTAATGATTTGAGTTGTACTATGTTTTTCCGCTGGTGTTTTTGTCAATCTCTACTTTTCTGGTGTGTCCCAGGTATCTAACTTATTCCTGAAATTGATCAGGTTTGTTACCAATTAATTGTCAATGTTTTTTATAAGTACTTGCGTGCATGTTGCTATCCTACAATAACCAAATGGAATAAAACTATGTAGCATAAAAATAGCAGCTTTTGATCAGCTATGCATAATCTGCTATATCTCCAAGTTTACACCACAAAATAATATAGCTCTTGAGTCGTCTTCAATATGTATTGGAAAATGTAGTGTTAAGATATTGCCCTTAAGTCGCTATGGGTAAGAGCGCCTGCTAAATAACTAAAATGTTAGTGTAAATGTTAACAAACCCTTATTCCTAATAGAAAAGTGAGTATGTACACATTTTGTTTATTGCTACCTAAAGATTAATATTGTAATTTCACGAGATTGATTTAATGAAGAGCCCTATATTGGCTGGACAGTAGAACACTTCTGAATTCACGCACACCTGTAAAACCGCTAAATAATGCTGGCTGTGCTGGAATGCTAGCGCGAGGCCATAGGAAATTAATTAAATCAAATCTTCGCTGAGCCTCTTGTGTCATGTATACTGCTAATAAATCCATTCTCTCAAAAATGCACCAACAAATGTGACCTTTCTAATTTTACTCTTACCATTGCTTCTTAAGACAACTGAAAACACTTCTGATGTAGAAAGTAAACATTCAACCCTCTGTTGTATCAATTGTGATTACATCTGGTTAACCTGAAAATATACATAATAAGTCCAGAATATTTAGTCTAGCGTTTGTTAACAAGGAACTGCGTGACCAAATTATATTTTATTAAAAGGAGATGATGGTCTTGATTAAAATGATGCCCCAATTACATAAATTCAAAAATATTTTCTTTCCGAGATGATCACCTAAATAAATCGGCAAGTTTCTCCATTGGAAATCAATAGCTGAAGCTCAGAGATCCAAGGGAAGAAGGTTTTTAGGCAGTATCATTGGATTGCAATGAATGGCACAGTGCAAGCATATTTTGCTATAAAGCTGAGATTATATATATATATATAAATAAATAAAATTCACAACTCTGGAACAATTTAAGAGACCACAACTATTTTTTTAAATATTTTTTTTTAATAAGCATCTCTACAAGTCTTGCAGCCATTGTATTCTAGTGTCTGTTAAATTCCAGCACAGGCACACCCCATTTTACTTAATGAGGCACTGTGTGTTAAGATATGGTATGAACTACACAGGCAGTTCTGCACATTTAGCCTTTCCATTGGATAACAATGAGGTGTCAAGATTAATATTGGTATTTCTGAAACTTCAAAGGCTAACTGTAGATAACAATGAATTTAAATGAAGTGTAAATGGCAGGTCAGTAAAGATGTGTACATATTTCATATGTGATTTATTGTATGACTTTCCTTGTCATCCTCATACTAGTGGGGCTGGATGCATAGCAGTTGTGGGCTTTATTGTTTTGATTTAGAATGCTTCTTGTGAAGACAAGTTGCTTCCACAGGGCTCAATACAATTAATAGATAGAGCCAGGGTGACAGCACTTAAGGCCAGTTTTCCCCCCCGATTTCTCAAACTGCAGTAACTTACAGTAATGCCTCGTTTACACTGGTGCCAAACACTGGTGTTTTACCCTAAGGTCCAGAATGTTTTCAGTTAACATTGACACAGGCCAGCGCTAGCCAGCCACTACATTATGGCCGATTAGCCCGGCTCTCAATTGGTGCCAAGCTCCGGACTTTAGGTGGGGTTTGCAGGTTGACGCTTTACCTGCTGTGAAAACATGGTGTGTTGTGCTATTCAAATAGGAATGTATATCGTTTGCTTTAGGCTTCTCGTGATGTTTTTCATCCGGTTTGACAAAAAGATCCCTGATAAAATTAGGAAAATAAAGTAACAGTACAGGGATGCAAAGACTCAGAACTGAACGAGTTGGGACAGCTAAAGGTGATACGATGCTATTGACTCAATAGCTAAGACAGTAACCCCCATGCCAAATGGTCAATGTAAACATTCCTCTGGTTACCAGAGTGCAACCTACAGGGAGAAACTATGTTGTAGTTGTTAATGCTCAGGTCCACCATAGGTGTAAGTGGAGAAGCCATTTGCAGGAGTTTGAGGAAGGAATTTGTTTATTGCACAAGTTCAAATGCCGTGTTGTAAACAAACTGAGCATGGTTTGTTTTATTTTACTAACCGAAAAAGACAGGCTTTTATTTTTCGTAACCAGAAAACCATATCGCTTTGATAGATTACACCTACCTCCACACCCGAGTACCTCCTTAAATCCATGGTACCAAATACATAGTCGAAATAGGAAAGTCTTGATCCAGCATTAGCAAATCAGCGGTAAAGCACCAATGGAAATGCAGCATGAAGGTACTAGGAATTCAATTATGCCTAGACCTAAAAGAGCATTATTTTGAATTTCACACTGGAGGTTCTTCTCTACGTTCTTTGGTTTGTTCAGTGAAAAACACGAAGCTTTGACTGATTCTTAAGTAACGCCCAGAGCACCCTATGAACCGCAGTTGGCAAACAAACTGTACACACTAGCCATTCGTTCATTATGGGGGAAATTGCTGAAATGTTTTAGACTTTTACAGTATTCAAACCTCACCTTTACATTTACAGCTGCTATGCATTCAAAAAATATTTGTGCTGTCAAACGATGAAAATAATTAATCGCATAATCTTATGTAGTTAATCGGGATTAATCGCAATTTTAGAATGTGTTCTAATGTTGCCGTTTTAATACAGATTTCTGTTAAAAAAACAGTGCATCATGGTAAAGACACAACTATGAACAGTGCTTGACTTGGAATTAAATAAATGCAAGTTGTCAATGCCCTTAAATTAGTTGAATATGCATTCAATGTCAGTCCATAACTTACCACAATAACTGGCTGCCCATGTAAATCTAGACAGTCTTGCCATCTCATATTTCAGTGAACACACCAAGGACAATATTACAGGGATAGTGGGTCTTTTCCTGCCACACACAAACTTGCCAAACAAAATAGCATTACTGTTTGACCAAATCAATTAACTTAAAAAAAAAAATGTTGATGATGATCGTGTGTGTCACCAATAAAATATGTTACAAAATGCAACCAATTGGTTGCTGTCTGGAGCCCTAAAGCTGGTAATTGGGGACAAAAAGCATAAATTCAGATACCAGTTATGAGTTGCTCATTAAATTTCTTTTTATGACGAGATCCGTGTGCCTGTGTTTGTGCCCCCTTTCTCAAACATATTGTGTTTCACTCACTGTCATACTGCTTTACGCTCAGTCATAAATGGGAGAAAACGTTTTACTTGGTATAAATGAGAAATGCTTCCTCGCCTTCTTCGCGATTGTTCACTTTGAGGCCATATGATAAGTCGGCCCACCTCCCACAACTGCAAGCTGTGAAGTTCAAACATCTTTATTTATATGAGCTAAAAAAGATACTGTCGTTGCCTTAATAAAAAATGTATCATCCCGATTTGTATGCAATTTATGCATTATGCGGTATGGCATATGTGTCCCTAGCCATAATTGTTTTTTGTTAGTTACAAGGTATGCAGTTGTTTAAAACCATGCAATCACCCAATGGGCATTTACATTTATATTCCTGACCAGTACAATCAAGGGACCTGAGGACAGATTGTCAGCCACTGTCATGCAGACCAGGTGCTGTTTGCCATTGCCATGAATGGTCAGGGACTGCTTGCGAAAGATGCCAGTTTCTTTTTAAATAGACCCACATTTATCCGCTCTTGCTGGAAACTTATGACAGACGATACATTGCCTCTGAGTTCCATCAAAGTCGAAACAGGTAAATTATATTTTGCACTGAGGTAAAAATGTTAGCCGCCTTCTGGTCAGTGGCTTGCGTGAGTTTAAATGTTTTTTTGAAAAACGATACTAGACTGCCATGTGTCTCATCACTACTTGTGCGTGTCAGATTACGACAAAACTGGAAGATGTTGAGTGCATAATGTGATTATCTTCTTCAATCTCTTTTTGCAATGGCCTGATTCGGACACTGGCTTGCTAGTTTTATTTGTCCGACTTGACTTTTTATTGGCCCGGGCCATATTGTCGAGCTTTGAATTATGGTTGGTCAAACGAATTAAGCCATAGAATATTATTGGACAAAAAGACGACCCCGGTACTGTACCACATGGAGGGGTGAGAAGTGCCATTGCCACATTGTAATGTCAGAACAATTGTTAATGAATGCAGGAAAGTGACAAAATTGACAAGCAAATGTTTTAATACGATATTATGAGTGTCTTTGTCTACTGGCCCAACATTAGGTCTTCCTGGCCCCAGGTCTTAATGTTGAACCCTGGATTGTTGGTCACGAAAGGGAAGAGTTAAAAAATATTAGACCCAATTATTTTGGGGAGCTGGTGGCTCTACTCTTACTGTTCTCTAATGTTAGGTGGGTAATTCTAACAACCAGTAGTCCAGTAGCGCAGTCCTAACAACATTGGTAAACCCCTGTTGTTCAACTTGTGAAACCATTGTTCTTATTTGAATATCCTGGTTTCATCTCACATCTACCATGCCTAATGTAGGCCTACTGTAAAAGTATGCTCTTTTCTTAGACTTGTTACCTTGTCTGTTACATTTGAAACTTGGTGAAAAGTGTGTCTGTTTTGTATTCGTGGAGGTGTGTATACATGGTGATGCTAAGCAGTTTGTTTCACTGTTATGGTGGCCATATGCCTGGTTTGACTTAACTGCAACAGGCACGCTGCAGCAAATGGTCTGTACTCCATAACTACCAACCTTTTCACTGGCGATTATGCCTTTGGACTCCATAGGGCACTATATTGGTAAAAGCCATCTGCCAGAAAAGGAATGACAATTACACCAAAACAAAGTGCAGAAACAATGAAATATGCATTAGTATGATTCTAATTACATCACAATACTACAGATATTTTTGACTGTCAAAGAAATTGTTTGTGCCGACTGCCTGCAGTCTATTAGATTAACCTGGCCACCCTGTTAATAGACATAACAGAGAAAGGGCATTATTTCAACAGTTAATTTGGATCAGAACTGCTATGAAAAACATTCCTCATGTTTTCCTGGGAGATTCAGCTTATCCAGGTATATTGATAATTATCTATTACAATTTGGACTCTTAATATGTTCACCCAGCACAGCTAGAAAAGGACTGGTCACCCCTCTGAGCCTGGTTCCTTTCTACGTTTCTTCCTACATTTCAGCCTTCTTAGGGAGTTTTTCCTAGCCACTGACGTTCAACTCTTCTGTTGTTTGCTCCTTGGGGTTTAATGCCGGGTGTTTTGTGAAAGCACTTTGTGACAACTTCTGATGTAAAAAGGGCTTTATAAAACAAATTTGATTAATAATTGGTTGGAATTAATTACTGTGACTTGTAATACCCGCAACACAGCAGCAAAACAAGTGCTGGTTCTTTGCGATTTCTCCATTAATTTCTTCCATAGGGGATTTTCCTGTTTTGTTTAGGATAATCCCGCCTTTGTGTTTTTATGCTAGCGCAAATGTTTATGTGCTTATTTCAGGCAAGGGTATTGTCCTAGAGATTTTTACAGAGTATCTATGCATCAGGGAAAAAAGTTCACATTTCTTCATTTCCCCATCTAATAAATCAAAATGGCTTTCTCATTTTGAGCAGAGCCGGCCAAGAAGAGCAAATGTCTCTTACTAAGTGACCGACTGGCTGACTACCCCTTGTTAAATAGTGTAGTGGTTAGAGACGCAGACTTGCAAACAATAGGTCTGGTGTTCAAATCTCGTCACAATCAAAACCAATTATGCATTAGAATTTGTTCTGGATAGACAAAAGCTTTTCTGGCTACAACCTTCAGTAGCTATGTTTCTGTAAGCCTAAACTAAAACGGTTTACCGTTATATTGCAACTATTTCTGGTGGATTTACAAAGTGCGCATCCGTGCATGCTTTTTTGGAGTAATATAGGCTAGATCTCAAGAGTAGGGTTTCCCACAATTTTCCTATCTTTTCACTTGACAGTGCTTTCTGTTATCGTCAGCTATATTGTTAGTTATTGTATCAATGTCACAAATGAAAGAAACTAGCGTTGTTGTGCCATGAAATTAAATAGCTTTGTCAGTATGAAGTTCATCTTAAGTATCGCTAGAAATTGTCAATTCTTATGATTATTCCGATTTAATAAGTAAGCAGACACTAAGACTTTTACTGGCTAATAAGCTGTTAATGGCAAGAGCCATACAATGCATAGATGCTATTTGTGCTGGAGATAAACTGAATAACATTTCTTATTAAGTTTAGCACAATGCTTAAATGTCTAGTGAATTATTGAAACTTGGAAGCGTGGTGTTAATCTGTGACAAAATGTTAATGCTTTTCACACTGGTGTAAAGGTTAAAGACAGCCACGTGGGAAACCCGGGTACAAATTCTGTGAGGGCAACAACATTTATCACTGTAATTGCTGGCTGGCTGAACTATCTTTTCTGGGTGAAAATTCACATATATTGGACAACTACCACAAAAGCGGTAACTGTATGGAATAGATATCCTACTGTGATTGAAAATCATTGTGGAAAGTTAAGAGAATCGAAGAGGATTCCAGTCATGGCATTAAAAATTATTTAGGTTCTATATAGTGTTAGCATAACTAGCGACTTTGGTAGGTTTTAAAATGTTTTTGCCTTCATGAAGGAAATGCCCTTAGCTTTTATGCTGTTTTGCTACTTATTTTCCTTCACTATGCACAAGCGTTTGTGCAACCAGTTTGGATGTTTAATGCACTACAAGAACTTTTTTGAGGGTGGAAAGGGTGAAATACGCTAAACAATTAACAATGCCTTTTGTGAAGCATTAGAGTGGGTCAGAGTATGATGTGAAGGGCTGTCTACAAAGTTATTGTTTAGTGGCATTTCTGTATTTCTCTGGTAGTAGGAATAATTGGGGAATGTTGTTGGAAAAAGTGTCATCATGTTTGCGGTGTTTGCAGCAGCGTAGTCTATTCTGGTTTAGTAGTGCTGACATGCTGGTAAAGTTTAATCCCCATTGCTGTCCGTTGCCAATGCTGTTGTATTTAAATGGGAAGCTGAAATGTTCCTAAACTTTAACAAACCATTTCCGATTCAGTTGTATCTATCCCGTGCCATAACAATTGTTAATGCAGGAATTACATTTTACATTTTATTTTATTTTTTTCAAATGTACAATATTTTTTTCAAATTTTAAGACATTTATTAGGTGCTTACAAACTTGTCTTATTGCAACTCTCAATAGGCTTAAGAGTTGACAATTGGAACATGCTTCCGTTTAGACATGTCATGTCAAGCTTGATAAACTGGGAAGTCAGCGAAATCAGGGCTAGATGTCACATTCGTCTAAAGTCACCCAACCTGCCTGAGGGAGGTGGAAATGACCTGCCTGTAGGTCAAGGAAATTTGTTTAAACTGCGACTGATAACTTTCCCCTCACCTGTGACGCTGGCCAATTTGCTCTCACCCATGGGACTCCCAGGAACATGGTGACAAGTGTCACATTTAAAGGCTGAACCTAGACTGTTCCAGATACCTTTGCTTTCCATTAAGAATTTAGTAAATGCATTTTTGATAGCACTAACAGTAAGAGATTCTGCCTAATGTTTTATTTCCCTTAATGTGTATTTAAGCCTGTGTCTCACCACTCAGATGAACTTTTGGTTTTTGTAGGTATTTGTTCATGCAATTTTTTAAAATTTGTTAATGCAGTGCAAGTGGTTTAGTGCTCGATCAAGTTACTTTAATTTCACCGTGATGCCCCCCGTTGTGTCTTAATGCCCTCCCCAAAATGTTTTCCTTTAACTGAAGGGGTTTATTCGTTGCCCTTGGTCACGTGACTGGTCACATGGTTGGAGGGCTCTGTACAGTGTACGTGCTTAAATCACAACTTACCACATCGTTTTCTGAGGTCAAGTATGACAGGATACAGTTGCTGTTTTCTAAGTATTTCTACTGTTTACTTTCATTGTTTCAACAATGCGCAGTGGCAGGCAGTGCACTGACATTAACAGACTTGTTGTTAGGAGCTCTGCGGGAGATCTGAATGTGAAAATATACTTAATCGCAGGTTGCTATTTCTGGCCTCAGATATATTATGTCAACATATTAAACGTCCAGCCAAAAGTTGGAGTTAAAATATTATATTCATCTCGAACGTCTCCGACTGCATCTTTAAATTCTTTTTGTTTTTGTTTTTATAATTTTCATGGATTTCAGGGGGAGCTGGTTTTTTTTGCAGTAATTTTTGGTATTCCGGACCTATTTGTTTTATTCCCATGCTTCAGGTTCTTCAATGTGAATTTGAGTTCAAACTGCAAGCTAGCAGAGATGTCAGATTCAAGATTGTGTGTGTCAAAAAAAAATCCCACAGAGATCAGCGCATGTAGCTCTACTGCCACAGTAACCTTCTGTCCTGGTTGCAGAACATTTGCTTCAAATGAGAAACATTGCATTATTTCTTAATAGGAATGCATGTATTATTTGATAACATGTGTAAGCTGTGAAATGTTATGTGGTTTATGATATAATTGGGGAAGTAGAGTATTTTGGCTTTTGACAGAGTGGTGATTGGTTGATTGTTTTTATCTTCCTGATGCTGTGGATAGTGGACTGAAGGGTTTGGTAGAGAAACCACACAAATGAAGGGTGGGAGGAATGGGACAGAAATTGGGCCATCATTTGTTAGTCACTAAGGCATGGGGCTGCACAAGCTCTATTAATTCACTTTCATACAGGAATTGCTTGTTCTTCTTTTCAGATGTTATTGGCTATTTTGCTTGATTGGCCTTAATACTTTGGAAAGTAGCCCTTTAAGGCCACATGGCCTTGCCCCTAGAATCACAAAATATCTATCCTGTTCGTGACATTTTCAGATGCCTTTATCTTGACAGTTCATCAGCGAAGAGTCCCTTGTTAAGCAGAGTGTTGTGACTTACTATCAGTGTCTGTCGCACACACCCGTCCATCTGGACAACAATTTACTCAAGGGCATTAAGCCAGTTTGCAAAGTGCTTCAACAAGACAAGGTGTTCTCCGGAGGCTATTGAGCGCTGGACTTTGTGGGGAGTGACCGCTCGTCAGGCTGTCTGGATGTTGCCTTTTTCTGTTTTGCTCTTGGAGAGGAGTTATAATTATCTGTCAAGTAAAAAATAAAAAGAGATGCAAAGACCAGTATCATGACTCTGTTTCTCACCTTCTGTTCCTCCCTCCCGATAGGCTTCATCCCTGACTATGTTCTCCGTTTCAGGTTTGTCAGGTTGTCTAATCACATTACAGCTAATCTCTGCAACTGTATTGTTTGGCAGTGGTCTCTTTTTCCCTGGCCTGTATCTGTCAGGGGGATATTAATGAAGCTGAGGTGATGTGATTCATGGGTTGTCTGCTTCCCAAATGGCCCTCTATTACCTGTGTAGTGTTTTACTTACAGTACATTGCAATAGTAGTGCCCTGCATAGGAACTAGAGTGCTGTTTGGGACAGTGCCCATACGGGCTCTAGGGGAAGGAGAAACGGAAACAAATGTCTGTCTCCATTAGGCCCCAGGAGACTCTCACTGGAGTAACTGCTGGGCTTTGCAGGGCTCACATTTGCAAACACAGCAATAATGTAATGTTGACCCACTTCACACACACACTCTCTTTCTCTCTTTAGGAAATATTATCCTTGTTTTTGGAAATGAACTGCATTTTTTTACCACATGTTGTGAATAACCCCCCACCCATTTATTTGTATGTCTGCCTGTTTTATTTAAGCTAGGTATGTCTGCCTGTTATTTGCGATGTGGTTTAAAAAATAAAACAAACCAAACTTATTTTGTTGGTGTTCAGCACTAATCATGTTGTTTTGAGAAGCATGAATAACTGGTATGATGGGTGCAGTGAGGCAGGCAGGGTCTGGTGATAAATGGAAAAGTTTACCTGCTAAATGTAGGGTGTGCCGCCAAGCTGCTTTTCAAGAGTTATGGGCTTGGAAACTGCCCTTTGCGTCCCTGTGGAACTGCTTTGAGTCACAGCGCTGCATGAGATGATAATGGAATGCAGGAGACTGGTATGGGTTCTAAAATGATAACACTCAATCTCAACTGTGAGGAGTCTCATGGACAGGAACTGACTGAGAAGTGGCTTTGAGCTCTTGTCTATTGTCGTGTGACTGAGTGGACGGATGTTTTGTCATTTGTGGTTTGTTCAGTAATAATTTTCTGCAGTTTATTGTTTTGTCCCTTAGACATCTTTATACGCACCTGTTGAGATGATTTATGGAAATTCCATTAACCCTAGTTGCTTGATCCTAGGATAACTGGTGTATTGCAGAAAGCTGTATATCTTGAAGAGAGGATCGGAGCTAGCAATGTATTGTTTCTGTAATCACAAAGGGACGTGTCACAGATTATTATCGAGTAATAAAGTTGTCTTTCCTCCTTTAGGGCTTGTTTGCATTAAGAGAGTGAATAAAACGCTAGATAGCCTTATCTTGGTTTGCAAAAATCATTTCCATAGCGTTTGAATTTGCACCGGCATGTTGCAGAAATACCATGCCATATTGTGGCGGTCAATCGAGGGAGAATCAAGGGAGATGCGTGCCCAGTGCAAAGATACTTGGTACGGTTCTGACAGAATTGTCTTCACACTTGCAACATTTCGGGTAGGCTCAATTCACAATGTGATGTTGGTTACCTGAATTTTAGCATCTCGAACTATCAATATCTGGTGGTTTACCCAACTGAGCGCTTGACAACTGGGATTCCATCTATGCCGCACCTCTTTTTATGCTTTTGGCATTTTCTTTGTGCAAAAGGTCCCATGCTGTTTTAATTATAGTTAGGTGACAGAATTTTACTGTATTCCATCTTCATGCTTATGCTCTAATTAGATCTTAATGGTATTTGGGATTATTCTGATGAAAGATAAACCTCTCATTCTGGGATGGATGTGTAATATATTTTTTGTGTCCATAATCTATAACTAGTATGGCTATCACACCTCAGTTGACCGTTTTATTCAAAGTTCATAATTCAATGATTTGTTGGAGAAGCCTATAGAGAGACAGTACACCATTTTCAGGGACAATTCTTGGCTCCACAGCAGCATTTTTACAACCTGTGGCACAAAATCTTTCCGCATCTTTTGAAGGGGTAGTTCATCTAAAATTCATATTCTCTCCAAAAGAAAATCCTGATAACAGTCCATTTATTCAGCTCTGTCCCTGTCTGAAATTATTGTTATGAGCATTGTCTGTTTTCATGAATGGAAACGGTTTGTCCCACTCACAAAGCTTAAATGCAAGCAGAAAACGACTCTAAAACCCTCCAAACAAAGACAAGTGGTGCTGTTTATCTCAAAGAACATGATGTATTCCTCAATTTTTCTTGATATAATTCTCATTTCAAATAAACGGATATCCCTGTGTTTACCAGTCAGTTTTTTTCACAATTGTAGCAATCCACATATTCTCTCAGAAAGAATGTGTTCACCTCACAGTAAACAATAGTATTTGCTAGCTAGAAAGCAAGTTACCAATTTTGTCTTTATTTACCTCAGACTGTCAAACTTGATTTGCTTGAGAAAGGAAAATATATAGGTTATATATTATGTCTGATTCTGAATATCCGCTGGAATATTTTTTTTTCCGGGGGATAGAGCCTTACTTGTTATAAACATAATGCCCAGATGATGAATTGACATTATAGAAGCTTGCCAGCAGGTAAAGGTGCGTGATGGTGAACACGTTAATCCTCAACCTTGCCCAGAATATCCAGAGGGCACTGTGTACTTTGTGTATTATTATATAGCAATCAGAAGTTACTTACAATCTGTCTTGTCTCCACGGGTGGAACAGGATAGATGAACTTGCATTCATTTGCCTTTAGTCTTCTAAGTGAACCTAGGTCGCGATGTTCTGTCAAATGTTTCTCCCGAATGTTGTCTTGTTGGCGAAGTCGCTCCATTGATTCCCCAATGTGACTCAGAAGGGGCTGATATATTGTCCCAATTGCCAAGTGGGAAGAATTTTATTTCCAACCAAAAATTTATTCCATTTTTATTTGAATTTGATTTATTTTGCGGCCCTAAACATTTTGTATGATAACTAATGTTTTTTAAATGTAATGTCACAAATTTGCTCCCACCTTACATAAGTTAGCTGAATTTCACAGAACACATTTAAATCAATTATCCCTGTCAGTTGCACAGGGTTTACTTTCCTTCAGTGTGGTCCTGGTTGTATATTGGTAGACCAATCTGTTTTTGGTATCCACTGCAAGGTATTTGGATTTTATGCTTTTGGAAAATGTGAACATGAAATGCTGTGGGAGGTGTTACTGCTGTTCTGTTACATAACTTTACATCTGCACTTTCCTCCAATGAAGTGTGACCCCCCCCCCGCCAATGTAAAGTGAAAATAAGGTACCTGTTCATATAGGATTGTATAATTTAACTTTGCTGTCAATGGTTTTGGTTTGATGTACTTTTTGAAATTAATATTAGTCTCACAGTTATTCTCTTACAGTGGAAGTGCCTTAAAGCGACATATCCCTGGTTTATTATCGCCCTCTTCATGTGGCATCCATCAAAAATTCCTGTCTTCCCGTCGGATTTAAAATACTGGACACTCAACATTTGTTGGAGCTTTTTCTTTGAGGCAGGCAGACAGCAGTTTAATCTATCCAACTCTGTAGTGACCCAAGTTCTGGCTTTAAAACCATTACACCCTCACCCCTATCAGTCTTCCACGTCATATGAATGCTTTCCAAATCCTGTGTCATCAGTCATCCGAATAGGGTCACGCAGCCAATTAAATTGCACAATATTATGGAGTAACCTACAGGTGCCGACGGTTGCATATAACAGTCTACATGGCTTGACTGTATCTCTTGGATTATGCTAGGTGTTCCTTTTGTGTTGGTGTCCCTCTGGCGTGAAAATGTAGAGGGCCATTGTGAAGACCAGCACCAGTTTGGGGTCGGTTAGCGCTTCTAGCACTTCCTCTGCTCAGCTGCTGCTCAGTGCTCACTAACTGACTCTTACTCGGATCAAGACACAGGATTGAAGAATGTTTGGACCAACTTCATGTTGTCTTTTGTAACACAGGCTATTGCAAACACAAGCATGACACAAGCCGGTATTTTGTTTTTCAGGTGAGGAGGTGCATGTATCTTGGAAGGTAATTGCTACGTTACTTTACACCGTATATCAAACAGGCAACGTACAGATATAGTCCATAACAAATTCATATTTTACTATTTTCTAAACAGGAGGCAAAAGGGCGGTTTTAAGTTTTTGGCTGACTTATATGGCCAGTTTTTCCAATATGTCAGCAAATATACACGTGAGGACACATGCTTGTTTTACCTCACTTGTGATGCCGTTTTTGCGTCCAAAATATATCTTACCTATCCTTAAACCTGTCCTTAAACCTGTCCTTAAACCTGTCCTTAAACCTGTCCTTAAACCTGTCCTTAAACCTGTCCTTAAACCTGTCCTTAAACCTGTCCTTAAACCTGTCCTTAAACCTATTAAAGTGAGGACTGGCAGAATCTCCTCATTACTGTGGGTTACTATACTTGTGTGTACATCTGGTCCTCAAGTATAGTAATACACCCACACCTCACACAAAACACTGATTATTTCTGTACCACACTGTATTCACGGCCATTTTTGTTTTGCCTTCTGGTCTGCCCTTCGCCTGCTCTTGAATGATACCCTTTCGTATGTCCCCCTTCCCTCTCCCTCCCTGCAGTCTGCTAGCCGGGTGGGGTGGATCTACCAACCCCAGCTTCTGTCAAATCAACGTAGAGGTCGATCAGTAGGGCGACACTTGACCTAATTAGAATAAATGCCTGGTGCAACCCTGCCATCTCCTCCCTCCTGTATCCCTGTAGAAATGTTCTGTCGGTGCCCCTAACCCTGCTTATTTCTCAGCCACACTCATTGTCACCAGTGAGGGGGAGGGGGGAGAAAGGAGTGAGTGGGGAGAGCGTACGGGCTGTCGTCTGTTCCTGTGTGCTGCAGAGCCTCTCTTGCAGGTACAGGTTCACAGCTGATGAGCTGCCGTCTAATTGCTACAGATTTCTCCTGTGTTTCTAATTAGGTTCTTCTCCCTTAGCAATGTTTCTCCCTAAGATTTGTAGATTGTGGATGGAGGTGAAGAGACAGATACACTTAGAGGGGCTGATTTTCTTGGTGTGGCTCTTCGTACCTGTGCAATAAAACAGTATCTTCAGTGTTTCGGGGGGGGATCAGGGATGATCCCTTAACTGTGGAAGAGGTTGACAACACTGGAAGTGGGAGTGTTAGGGGTGTGTTAGAGCTTGGCAGCATGGACAAAGTCTTTAAACCTTGTCCCGGATTATATGGTGTTTAATACTCATTTACTTTCCATTTACGTTAAATGTTTTTTTTTTCTTCAATAACCTTTTAAACTACTACTGGTGAACTATGGTTTGCGTGTGTGCGCGCAGTGTTATAAAGGTGAGACAGTTTCACTTGCATATTTAATGTTTTTACTTCATTCCTCTTATTTGTTATTAGGTGCCTACATTGTGCGCACCAACCTTTTTCATCATAGTTAAACACAAGGACATTAAGGCGTGTGTTTGAGTCGGCATGCCTGCCTGCTGCTTTCAGAATCAATGGTTGTGAGCAGTAAGCTGTAACGTCCTGCATTACTATGCTCTGTTTTTTTACTTCTGGGCTGGGTAAAGTGGGCCGCAGTCACACATTCACGTCGTCTTTTGTTCAGTCGTCTTGGGAGAGGGAATTGGAAATAAAACAGGAGCCATTATGGGTGTGCATCTCTTCTTTCGGTCAAGATTTTTTTGATTAGTCAAACACAGCATTGCACTCGATGCACTGATATTAGCCTCTACAGTTTTTGTTCCAATTTCTCTTACGGATGGAGCTAAGAGCAGATTATTTTGTTTCATTCTTAGTTGAGTAGCAGTAGATATAGTGTGCCTGTTTTGTCTGAGTACTATGATAGTGTACCATGGAAAATGGTGTGATGTGTGGACATTTGTCCCGTCCTCACTTGAACAGGGAGCGTTATCTTACTTTGTTTAGGGTTGGGTATAGTACTAAAATCCAAGACCTCACTTTTATACTAAGACCTGCACGCATGTGTGTGTTTTTGGTTTTACAGCTCAACTTAAGAGTAGAAGTTCACACAAGTAAGCTCTAGTAAATAAATAAACTACACTAATTTCCTTTTGCTGATGATCATAAGGAAATAGTCAATTTTCAGTTTAGGGGCTAGTGTTAGAATTGAAGTTATTTGGTGGTTACGGTTATGTTAGGACTAGGTTATGTTGATGCATATATAAAATCATAACCAAACTAATATAATGAGGTGTGTGCGTGTGCGCGCGCAATGGAGCTGCTTAGCATTTAGGCTGTGTAGCACTAGGGGGTCAGTAGTCACTTCAGTCCCCTCACCTTAAATGGCAATTCTCCATCTGCTCGTCTACCTGATATTTTAGCTTATCAAGTATGTTTTCAGTTAATGATTTGGCATCTATGATGCTATAGCGCATTTTGATTACCTATTCAAAACCTGTTACTCTTAAACAGCAGAGAAACTTCTTCAACGATATACGTGTCTTGCGCTGTGACCATAGATCAAGGCCACTTGCAAAAGTGATTGTGTTCCTAATAGGACTGTATGACTTACCCTTTTCATGTAAATGGCAATTTACTGATGGTTTGAAGGAAAATCACACTGGCAATCAAGAAGCCCCATGAACCGCATGTTGTGGATTCAGAGAGATGTGGCTTCTTCTTTGGTAACCTACACGAATGTGCTGGTGAAACATCATCCTCTACAGCACAGTTTGTAACAGTGACCGAGGAAATGGCACTGACTGTCAGCCTATGTCCTGACATTCCAAAAAACATTTCCACGCAGGTGGGTAGGCTCCTGTTGGCACGAGCAGCTCTGTATGCAAGTCAGTATCTGACTTGGAGATCCATGACTGGACATGCATCGATGCGGCCAGGTTGGTAGGCTACAAAAATCATTTGTACGGGGGGTCGATGAAGCATGTATGTCAATCATTGCATCCCTGCCAAGAACAAAACACTTGTTAAGAAACCCAGTGTCTTATAAAAAAATGCTCTGTGACACAGTGATCTGGAGGTTTATAGATGTAGTTAACCCTTGGTCATTTGAGGACCAATGCCCGTTTGTCACTAGACAGCACCACACACACACCTGTGTTTTGCGACGAGATCTTCCTTGTTGTTTGTTTCAATTTCCATCTTTGCAGATGCTGTTGTGGTCGCGCCATGTTTACTAGCTTACGGAATTGATCCAGGCAGTCAGGGTTTAGAATGGTATAATTCCTACCAAATATTATCCGGAGCGTACCCACAATCCGACGCAACTTTCAGGTTGTCAGAGCGCGTTACGTGCTTACATTGTTGCCCTCCCCGCACCTCTGTACCCCCTCCAAGGTGTTTTCCTGGTGTCTGCGCCAGCGTGTCACGGTGTTATGAGGAACTGTGTAACTGTCTCAGTGACACACAGGGAACTCAGTGTCTGCAGCACTGTTTCCTGTTTCTGCTCTAATGAGGATGGAACCGTGTCCACAGGAGCTCTGTCACGTTCCCCAATGCTGAGAGATGGAGGGAGGGAGGGAGGGAGGGAGGGAGAGGGGCGACAACGTCAGCTAGTAAGAGAAGGCTCTCCCTACACCCCAAGGGACCTCATTAGGACTTTTATTTTTTAATTTTGTCTTCCTAGAATGTGCAGGAATCAGTAGGCCTATGTCCTTGGGGAAAAATGTAAATAAAGGCATCTCCCTCTTGTTCTCTCTCTCTCTCTTTCTCTCTCTCACTCTCTCTCTCTCTTAACTCCCCCCTCTTTTGTTCTTCCTTTTTCCTGAGAGCAAATTGCAATTCGGGGCTTAATTAGTAAGCGCTGCCATTAAGGTTTCTTTATTATGCAAATGAATTGGTCGAGCGCCTTGGAAGGGTTGCCTCCCAAGCCCTGCGCCAGGTGTTTCCACGCTCCGTTCTGGGGACCGGATTTACACTTTTGTGCATTTGAAAGAAAAGTAAGACAAGTGCTGTATGAAATCATACGAAGAGCTGTAATTATTTGACAGATGATTTTGCGCTCCCCCCTCTTTCCAGTTATCGTTCTGGAAATATGTGAGTGATGGGACAGCTTTGATATCCTTTGTTATGGATGGGGGCGGTATTGGGGGGGTGAGGGAAATGTGTACAGAATGTGTGTAGTGATTAACAGAACGCAGTGACTGTTGAGTCTGAATTGTAGACTGACCGCTCAGTGTTCAGTTGGAGGCTCTCTCTCTGCCTTTTCCCTGGTAAACCATCTTTGCAAAACGTGGAAATTGATGGTTATAAATCCCCAATGCGGTGTTCCTGAACCGCCACAGCACTGACTCGCCTGCCGTTGTTACCAGTGGTTTCATATTAAAACCCTGTATGTCGGTCCGTCTCAGTGCAGATTCTGGGGTCGCGGCCTCTTCTCGTTTCTCTCCTTTTCATAAAAACGTAAGTGTCCAGCCCAGCCAACAAACCACCTCCACATCTGAAGTCTGTTCCATTTGTGTGGGCAGAATGGACCTGAGAAGAGCCTTTTTAAATTAGAGAAGGCAGGAAGAGGAACATAGTTGGCTGGTGGTCTCAGTTCTCATTAAATGTTTTGGATGGAGTCAAATGATAAACTGTTTGATTGCACCACTTGTATTGAGGAGACCATCTGTTAATGGCTCATTGTCAAACTCACTGACAACAGGAGACAGTGGGAATAGTGGGTGTGACAATGTGGTTAAATTTGCCTCCGTTTTCTTTCTGTCCTGAAGCTGAGCCAGCGCATTCAGCACTGCCAATTCACTTATAGTACATTTATTGTTTAGAAGAATCCCCGTCATTGCAAAACTCATACTTGATATGGGTTGATGTTGAAGACCCACTCCTCTTCTGCCCCCCTGTGTGACTTGGATTCAAATCAAGGGGAAGATTTTGATGTAGTTCTTTCAGTGGGCCCCCTGTTTGCTGTTTGATTGGGCTCCTCACTGTGAAGGTGTACGGAATAATCCTGCAGCGTAACTGCATGGGGAGAAATGGAATAGATACTAACGCATGTAGTTTCATAAGAGCCTGTGAATAGGCATGTAGCTTCAGTCATTGGCTCCTGACTCTCATCTGGCCGGCTGGCATACGGCATGTTCCTGTTTTACTCTAAATCACCGCAAAGCAATGCAAGCTATTTTGGCTCAGAACGCCCATCAAATGAAAACATGTAGCTCCTTCTGTGAGGCAGTAACTCCTTGAACTGGTGGATGCTTCAGGCTGTTAGTCCAAACATTTTATTGTGTCTGAATATTTGCAATAGCCTATATTTTATAGGCCTAGTCAATTGGTGACTGTCTGCATGGTATGGTCCCGGTTTTAATCTGAGCTTATTTTTTAAGTGCTGGGTTGGCCTTTAAAACGAACAGTCCTTATTTCAATTGTCACTTAGGTTTGTTTTCTTCCACTTTCAAGTAAAATGAAGTAAGTCTTCCATTTGACCTAATTGTCATTCAGCATGAAGCCCTGATGTCTTTCTGGGATCGCTACTAACCAGCGTCAAATCCTTGCTTCCCCTGTCCTTGTTTTCCTCCTGCATTGGTTTGAGAGGAATTGATAGAACATGTCAGTAAAAGCAATTATTTGATTAGTATCATAAGCAACAACAAGAGTGAAATGGAGCAACCTACAAGCACACTGCTCTTTTTCAGCTGCTACCAGGATGTGTTGTACTGTCACCGTTAGTTTCTTGTGGGGTGGTTGGTCTTTGTAAATTCCGTCTGCCGGCACCTGGGTGTTGAGAACTGAGCTATTCGTCTGTGGAGTTGTAGGAGCTGGCTCCAGCACCTGTGTGTCTGAATGTTGGCTTCGCCTGTGTGTATCTTGTAGAGTGTATTGTGTAGTCACCGTTCACCTCAGCAGACCTTCCCCAGCTCTGAGTGATAACATCTCCAGCCCAGCCCTGCTGTTCATCACCTACATCGCACCTCCGCATGTACTCCCAGACAGTGACAGTTTGCACCTCAATGGTGTTATAACTCCAAAAATCATCTTCATGACAAATTGAATGAAATTTGTCTTCTGTCATTTTCCCTCCAGGAATCCAGCCAATCCTCTACAGGTTACAGGCGTTTCTTCAGATGCAGGGGCAGGTCTTAAGCTGAGTATGTTAGCCTTCTCTTTCTGCCGCTGTTTTCTTTAAGGGTGATCATTTTAGCCCGAGCCAAATGCCGTCTTTTCTACAGCTTAGGGAAGGTGTACGCTTCTGCGGTTTAAATGGTTTAAAAGAGCTATCATTAAATATTAATATTGTCGGGTGCCAAAGGATAGGTTTTAATCTAAGACGTGAGCCTGCCAGGGCAAATGCTAGAATACAATTCAGCAAAAGGTTTGCAAAAACAAACGCTTATATATATATATTATATCTCTTATTACAGATCTTTCCTCCTTGCCTCTCCCCCTCCAATTGTCTTCAGCTTTCTCATCATCTGCAAATTACCGAGGCACTGAATGCCTCTGTTATTGCCAAACACATTTCTTTTTGCTTACAACTTTGCAACGACCCGTGTTGTTGCCAAATGATGTCAACGAATTTAATGAACGCAACGACTCCTGAAGTCTGCTCCTTGTTGATCTGTAGTGTGTCGTTGGGAGAGGATGGAGGAAGGCAGCGCTCCCCCTCTTCTAGAGCTGTGTTAGAGTGAAGGTGTGGGTCCCATGTGTCCCCTGCAGAGCCGGGTCGCCTCGCACTGCCCTGGTGAGCGTCTGTGGGCTGCTCCTTTGAGGTGCTTGCCGTTTGCCCGAGGGGGCTTTTAAGGATGGTGCCTTTCTAAGGCAGATCAATGACTGAGGATGACGGTTTTTACTGCCTGTTGTGTGTGCGCCCTAACCTTGAGAGGAACGCTGACGTTTCTCTTAATACCACCCAGATTTGAATGATTTGTTAAGCAGGCGAAGCTGTTCCTTTTGTATTGTTCTGTCCGGTTTCCACCTCAGAGGTGGTATGGGTGAAGCACGGCAGTGGGCTTTTTGTTAACAGTGCAGCGGGACATCGCTTTGAGGGCTGCCAATGTTTACATTGTTAGATCACTGATCACATCTGTGGAGGTTTTTTCGGGTTGATTGGGTCAAACATTTCTTGATGATCATTTGTTCTTTACTGATTGGCAGTGATTACATGTGTAGAAAGGGTTTGTTCACTAAAGGATGTGGAGTTAGAAGGCTATGCAGGATGTCAGCCACTCACTGCAGGCAGTCTTCAAAGTAGCCCTCATAAGCCTATTGGGCTCAATGTGCTCACCCTGTTCAACGAAACACTGTATTTCTTAGACACAATGCATAGCCAATTCACTTTCTGTTGATATTGTGTAATCACTTCCTAATGTCTAAATTCAAATGATTGTTATAAAAAAAATTACTTAACCAACCTTGATTTTGATTGGTCTAAGGGTCAAAGGAATGGTTTGCCCTCTTAGTGGAAGTCGCAACATGACTTCAGTTTGGCTTCGTAGTAATTAAGAGGGATTTTACATCAGCATTTACAAAATGCATTAGCTGTTTGTTTGTCCGTTTAATCTTCTCCTTTCTGTGTTAACGAGACCGCGGCGTTGATTGACTGCTGCTGTCAATTAAATAAAAGTAGGCTACACTGAGAGTAGACTTCTCTCTTTCTTTACCTCCCTGTACCTCTTTACACTGTTCGCCTGTAAGGCGTATGCTGTGGCCCAACGTACCCCCACCTTTCCCTACACACTCACGCCTACACCAACTCCACACGCATGCACGTGCACGCACGCGCGCACACACTTGGGTGGGGTGTGATTTCTTTGGGGGGGGGGGGTTATTGAAGGATGAAGGGATGGGTAAGGCAGGTAAACCTCCCACGGCTCCTCCACACCCCCAGCTCCAGCTGTATCGCTAATGAACAGCTCAATTTAGCCAGTGACGTGCCGCCAGCCCAGCCAAGCAACCTGAGTGGCTGAGGCCGGCTCTGACATCACACAGCCCAGCCGTTGATTTGGTGCTGTCTCCGAGGCTTCGGCGCAAGAGTCTCAACCCGACCATGGGCTCTGGCACTTAGGTAGCCCGGCGCATAAAGTGCGATCTAGCGCTGCAGAACAGAAAGAGAGCGTGCGAGCAAGCAAGCAAGAGAGCCGGTGAGAGACAGCAAGGGAAGAGAAAGAGGAAGGGAGAGGAAAAAGGGGGCTGTCTCGGGGACCTTTCTTCGAGCGGCAACTTTCACAGCCAATGCAGCCTCTGGTACTATGGAAACTAAACCCCTGACCAATGGAAATAATGGAGGCTACAATGTGGCAGGTGAGTGAGTTATGTGCTGTGCCCAGTAGAACAATGTCCAATGAATGAGCACTCAGTGACTGGATCTTTTACTTGTTCTCTATGTAGGAACATTTATTTGACATGTGCTTTTTTTTTAACGTGGCTATATTCTTTGATTTGGTGCAGAAGTGCAAAGTTTGCAGGGGAAATTCTGCTGCTTTTCTAGAAGTTTCCAAGTATAGCATTATCAAAGGAGGGATACACACTTTGCAAGCTGTCTCTGTATTTTTGGGCACTAAGCTGTCTGTTGCCCATTAACTTCTTTTTGTGTTTTTTTTGTGGTTATTTATGCGGCTGCCCTGTGCTTTCTTCTCCGTAGCGCTGATGTCTTTTAGTTCACAGCTTTGAGACGATAGGGGTTTGGTGGCCTGATCCCCTGCTGAGATCTTTTGATGTGTCCTGAATAGCACCACAACGCTGGGACCCAACCTGCTCTGTCCCTCTCAGTAAATGGCTTCCCACTGAGCCACGCTTGGACTGAGAGTAAATGCATGCAGCACTAACATAAGACTCCCATTCGCTCTTTCAATGGCAAATCAAACGGTGACCCATCAGTTCAGGCTGGTATTGTCACTTTAGCACACGGTGGCTTTTTTCCTTTGCTGCACCTGAAAGCTTGTCGGGTCTAATGGAGCGTGGAATCTGCAGGTCTTTTGCAACTCTGAGTAGCTCGACGTCTGGTAGGAGTGAGCTTCTTGATATTCCACTGTAATTGTTGCTGTTAAGTTCCTAAGGCTCAGATGCCATTTGGAAGTTGTTCTAGTTGGGTGTTTTTCTCAGAATTGTCATGCTTGTTTTTTTGTGTTGCCAGTATTTTCATTTGCTCTGTCATCTTTCTGGTGAATTGCTTATTATCTCTCTCTGTCATAGATCATTCATTGGTATTACGAGCTCGGTTTTATTCGGTAAGTTCTCTGGTAATTGCACCTATTCCGTTTCTCCATACAATACCTGAGGGGGCCATTAGCAAATTATTTCGTTAAGTGCGGACAAACTGCCGTAATTGGTAGTGTGGGACCGCTAGTGTTTAGTTTCCCTGAATACTTTGCATCTCATTTCTGTTAAATGGGGCAATCAGAGTCTCGGTAAGGAGGGACAAGGTCACTGTGGGAATTGAGTCGGACGGCCACTGGCACCTCACACCGACCGGCTAATCTGCATTTAGTGGCCATCAGCCGTCCCTGTCCAAGCCCCCTCTGTCCTCCTCACGTCTCTTCATGTCTATTAATCATACATCTAATGAAGGGGGCCATATTTAATGATTCTAATTTGATGCCTAGCCCAAATGTCTCCTGTCATCAGTGAGATTTAGCTCCCATCCCGGTCCCAGTGGGCTGCAGCGGAGGGCACGATGGCGTGAGTGAGGCTGGGAATAAATAACATTACCAAACCTGGCGCCACTGCACGCCACCACACTCCAGACATCTACTCCGGCGTTTAATGTTACCCCGGAACGCCGGCGTAATTGCCTTGAGATTAGGAGGAAAGGCTAGGGAATATCTGGCTCATGGAGGCAATTAAGGGGTGTAATCACTGTATGGATCCAGCCGGGGTCAGAGCCGTGTCTGACGCGCTGCCTTCAGACCTCCACAGGAAGTCCTCGTTAGCGGAACGTCGCGTTCCTTTGTGTTGAGTGGCGGCTGCTGCCGTCCTGCAAAGGAAGAATCTGCCCCCGCCAGGCTTTTGATCCTTATCACTCTGTTCCCTTCTCGGTTTTGTTATTTCTCCCCTTTGGTAATTGAAAGGAAGCCAGAGATGTCGGCCGCCTGCCCCCTGTTAGTGAACCTCTCTCACCTGCTATCGGAATCTCACTGTCTCCACCGGTAAAGATTATGGGTTGTTTTGCATGGTTGTGGACATGATACTTGTTATTGAAGTCATTAGTGCTGCTCGACGTACTGTGAATTCTCTTTTTATTAGCCGTGGGCACGGACACGGATGTAGACTTCTATATTCCAGCTCATTCATTTAATCGAGTAGTCTGAAAGGCCGTTTGCTTTCGATCTGGGCTTTCTCTTTAAGCAGACTGAAATGGTCAGCACCAGCCAGGTCTGAGAGTTGAACCGTCCCCTCTGTGTGTTCCGGTCTCCGGATTCAGAGAGCCCCCCGGGGCTGGAGGACGGACTGCAAGTCTCTGTCCAGCCTTCACAGGGCTGAATGCGGTGGAATCTGGAAGAGGGGCAGGATCGTTGTGTCTAAGCACAATTCCACTATGCAGCCAGAGAATGGCATTTCAGACGGCACAAGGGTTGCTGGAAATAAAGGTGTGTGTGTGTGTGTGTGTGTGTGTCTCATCAGAACACCCCCTCTTGCAATTTGTATTCTGTTCCGACACCAGCCACCTGTCCATCATCTGTAAAGTAATTGAATTCACCCAGTGCTGATGGGGATTATATTAATAAGGATGCTGTGTGTGTTAATAAAAAAGACAAACTCTCCAGGTCTATGTGTTTATAAAAAGACAAAGGTTGGTAGGCAGAAATTTAATTAAAGTTCTAATATTTCACTTCCTTATTTTGATATCACAAAGGATTCTAATCTTGCAGGATAAAAAATATATTTGAAACCAAAAAACAGTTTCTGGTCAATTAAGTTGCTTTCTCCACACATTAAAAGGGATCATTATTTTTGCGATTCGCATAATTGCATATGAATGCATGTGGAAATACTGTTTACCTAGTTTATTCTGGAGAATATAATTGTATGTTCCTTGTGAGTTCACATGATTGGACAAACCGAACGGTGCTTTATTATGGTGTCAGAGTGACAGCAGCTGGCCGCCCCTGCTCTCCTCCCTATTCTGGTGGTTGCGTACTATTTTTGTCTGAGAGAAATCTCTGTATGCATCCCAAATGGCACCCTGTTCCCATCTAGTGCTCTACTTTCTCTGAGGCTCTGTTGAAAGTAGTCCGCTTTATAGGAGTAGGCTGTCATTTGATACACCATCTTTCCTCTTGTTTCACAACACAGCTGTAAGGAAGCAGCCCCCAGATTATTTATCTAGACTGATAAAATCAATACATTCCCCACACTAAGCTGTCACCCACAAATATTTGTGTCTCCAAAGAATCATTGGCTGACTAGCTGGCTGATAAGACAGACAGACAGACACACACACACACACACACACACACACACACACACACACACACACACACACACACACACACACACAATCAATCCATTACATCCACCTGAGTCGCCCACAAAATTGGTCGATTCCACCCTTATTTGTTCTCTCAGATTTCCCTCTGCTCCCTGGTCGGCTGCGGCTGAGCAGCTCGACGCAAACTCCTAACCACTGACCCATTCCCCAAGTCAACTGGGAGGCGAGCGAGCGCTGTGTTGTCTCAGTCTAGCCCCTCGGCTACAACACACTGGCCAATTAGTGTGGTGTATGGACACAGATCCTCATCGCCCGCAGCTGCTCACGCTCCAGCCGAAACACAGCAGCATTGCGGACTCTTTTCCCCTCCGTTGAAGGGGGAGAGTGTAGAGAAGACTGAGGCTTCTGCTGGTTTTCCGTCTCCGGAGGAAAATTAGACGCTGTCTCTCTGTCCTGTGCTTCTACAGTGTGTCTGTCTCATCCACTCGCCAGTCCTCCACAAATGCTGAAACCAGAAGGCCCCGAAGTCATGTGACTGCGAGGTCAGGGGTTGAGGCCTCCCGCCCCTGAGGCTGCCCGTGGCACCACCCGGTGTAGTGCATGTCGGTTCTCCTGCCGCCTCAGCCTGGTCAGCACTGGTCCCTCCCAACACCCTCGCCCTGCCGCAACCCCCCCCTCGGTGAGCCTCCATCTGGCCGCTCTAGAGCCAGGGGCGTGGGAGGGAAACGGTCGGCAATGCGTGGGCATCCTTGCTTGCCTGACATGGAAGAGGGGTGGCGGCCGGGATTGGTGAGCCTCTGAGCTCTCTTCACAACTGCTCTTCTCCAATCACACAAAAAACGTCATTGTCCTTGAGTGGGTCTGTAGAGAAGATGCGGAAAAACATTCGGCATCTCGTTCTGCCGCTCCCCGTGACCCCCGCGGCGCAGCTCCCGTGGTTGACATGGAGGGGATGTGGAGGGCTTTTAGCCGGCTGTCACTCCCACGCAGCCCGCTCAAGGCTGGCAGCCCAGACAGCAGGAGGCCTGGGGAGTGAAAGCAGGCAGAGGGATTTTGACAGACCCCACACCCCATCGACAGACCGGAATGTGCAGCACCCACCGTGTTGACAATTTGTGTGTGCGCGCAATGAGAGCTAGTCTGTCCGTTTTAGTGTTTGACTGTGGGTTTATCTGCGTGTTAAGAGATTCGCATGTACACATTTGCTCTCCACTGATAGTGCCCACCAGCCTGGGGCTCCAGAGATCTCCGGAGTCCCAATCAGGAGAGGCCATCAGAGGCTTGAATAATGCAGTAGCCTGCGCCACCTCCATTAGCCTGATAAATGCGCCACATTGTCAGATTGCCTGAGTTGGGAACCAGGCAAGTGTTTGCTCTCCGGTGCCTCTCGACTCTACATGCTGATAATCTCTGGCCTCCAGCGAAGACTCTGCTTGTTGTTAATGTCTGCACTGGTGCATGGTGTTTACGCTGCTCGAGCACTAAACATGTTTTCAATAATAGAAGCTTGGCTTGTTTGAAAGTTGCACAGTTTGTCATGGATGATCTTGGCTGGTCCTGGCCTGTCAGAACCAGGTCAGAGAACTGTTTGTAAGTGGATTGTGAGTCTGGTTTTAGTAGTAGCTACCTGTCTAGAGTCTGTGCCTATGAGGTGACCATGCCTGGCTGCCATCAGGTTCTCAGAAAGGGCAGGGGCAGAGCATCAGAGAACCTGCTTGCTGGGAGACAAAACAACAGCTTTTGTGAAAGCACTTTGTGACAACTGCTGATGTAAAAAGGGCTTTAAATTAAATTTGATTGACCCTATTATCTGACCCCCCTGACTGCGGCTTCTTCGTCTGTGACCCGTTGGCCCGCTGCTACAAACAACCACGGTGTCTTTGAGATTTAAGAGACACACACACACACACACGTTTAAGGGGAGCTCTCTGTGACCACCTGCATTGCAGGTTGCCCTCAATGTAGGAGACCAAATAACCTGTGAACCCAAGAGAAAGTTGTTTTTAGATCCCCTCTGTTCTTACCAAGTCGAGTAGATTCAGAATGGTTGGTCTAGGATCCATTTTAGTGTTCACTGGGTGGCTACACTTAACTACCTCATCAGCCTGTTCTGCAAGCCTGGGTTATAGATTAGCTTGGATGGATGATTATATACCAACAACCCTCCCTTTGTTTGTGTCTCTCCTCTTCAGGTCACTGAGGGGCATGAGAGCCTTGTCGGAGGCCAGCGCCGTTGCTTACCGGACCCAGTGCTGGTGACGAGGACATGGGCCTCTTCCTCAGGGCTTCCAGCACCACCCAGCTCAGCACAAGCCAGAGCCTCAACCACCACCCGGTCCAGCACCACCCAGACACACACGGCAGCAGTACCCCGAGGGACCCTGCCTCAGAGGGCCTCCGCCTTCTCTCCCTGCAGGCCCAGCACACAGCACCGCAGACGGTAAGCCGCTCCACCACGGACCCAGTCACACACTGTCGCACGCGCATCACACTCATACATAGTCTTAAGCCGCGTCTCAGGCGAAAGCTTCACCGAGGCCCAGCGACGACAGACAGGCCGGATAGACGGGAGACTGGGAGGCGTCCGCGGTGGCCTGGCAGTGAGGGGAAAATAGGATGCCACTGTAGTGACAGGTGGCCAGATAAGAGGGAACGCGGTGAGATTGCTGGCCCGTTTTCCCGGTAAGGAGGCGACTTGTCCCCGGAGATCACTGCTGCGCCGCTCGTCCTGTAGCTACAGCCTCCGCGGGCCCACGGGGGAGTCGCTGTCTCCACTACGCCAGGCGGGCAGCCTGACAGGACAGTCACAGGCAGGCTGCGCCATCTGGCCCCACTGACGTCTGCCCTGGCACCAGAGAGACACACACACACACAGGCTGGGCTGGGGAGAGGAGCATATCTCACCCACTAATGTGTTAACGGAAGAGCTTTACAAGCCACTGACTCTCATTAGCTATTTTTTAGCTTTTCGGGCTCTCCTGAGGACCAGGTGCTGCTGACTGTCTCGGGGACGCAGCTTTCATCAGTTTTAGGGGCGTCTTGTTGTTTGGGGGTAGGGTGTCAGCCTTTACGATGATTCATTATTACATCGGCTTTAATATCGGGTGATTTGTCATTTAGGAAACGTCATCGGTCTGTTAAGTGGAAAGAGCTGCTGAGTGTGTAGCCTCGGGGAGGCTGACCGCAGGAACCGTGTTGTGTGGTGTCCGTCTCTTCCTCCAGGTCTCCGGCTCCCAGTAGCCTTGTCTAATGAGGATGTCTGATACTGTCACTGTAAAGGACACTCGCGACACTATGAGGGGTGTGGAGACGGAGACGAAGGAGAGCCACCGAGCCACGCCCACGCCAGCGGGGGGAGAACCGGCCAGCACCGACGGCAGGGAGCAGGACGAGAGACCGCCACCGGCCCGACCCCTGACCCTGCTGGATCCTGAGCTCCCTCTGCGGAGGACCGATGACGGCTGCGGCCAAGACACGAATGAAACTCAGGTGAGCGTCTCATCACAGCGCAGGGTGGTGTTTTACCCCCGGTGCCCAGGCCGTCAGTCAGTCCTCTCCCGGTACCCGCAAGCCAAAATACCCGTCTTCCATCTCCATCCACACCTCCTGAAGCGTGTCAGTTGAAGGGCTTGGGTTGTGTGCTATAGGGGGCTACACTGACGGCATGAAACAGTAGTGGGCTATTGAGACAGACGGGGGGTGTTTGGTGGGCTTTGTAACGGTGAGCCGAGCGGAGAGAAATGATTGCTTTCCGATACAGCGGCGGCTCAGGGGCCCTGGGGGAGGCTCCGGCAAAGCACAACCAATCAATTGTCAGATAATTGAGTTATGAGAACCTGCAGAAGCAGTGTACCTCAAAACCACTACTCAATTTATTATACGCTTGAAGGTTAACGCCGTGGAGTTTGTGTATGGTGGGCAGCCTGCCCCCCCCGCTCGGTAACGTGTGAATGAGGGAACAGCTAGGCTATTCTCCCTTGTTCCTTGACATTTCCCACATGCCCTCCCCCCTTTTCGAAGCCCTGTCCCTGCTGATGTCGGCTAGTTTTCCTTCTCATACCTGGGCCGTACTAGCCTAGTC
The DNA here is from genome assembly GCA_016801105.1 of Esox niger. Lineage (NCBI taxonomy): Eukaryota > Metazoa > Chordata > Actinopteri > Esociformes > Esocidae > Esox > Esox niger. Next base: position 95,460 of record JACXGJ010000656.1, read on the forward strand.
CCAGCCTGACTGCGGCTTCTTCGCCTGTCGTCTGTGTAGGAATGAGGGCTGGTAGGGAAAGGCTAGGCCAGCATCTTCAGTCAGTCTAGTCACTAGAGGGAGATCATCTCAAGTCCCTGGTTGCCCATCAGCATGTCCCGTGTCGCCCCCTATGGGGGTAAGGAGGAGAGCCAGAACCCATGTGTTTGCCTCCATCTGCCGCTTTCACTGCACACAAGGTGCTGCTTAAGACTTGTGTGCAGAAGGGATCGCTTACATTTCTACTCCCCTCAGCTTTCCAAACCAGTCTACATTATAGTAACTCCTAAGTCCTCTGCTGCAGAGCGGCTCTTTTTTTCCATAAACCAACAAATGTAATAAAAAGGTTTACATTCAGGCGAAAGGCAAGTTGTGATCTTAAACCATTTTTCTTTCATTTTACAGAAACATTTTAATGGATCAGCTTTTGTAGAAATTGAATAAATGGTTTAAAAAGCAGACCCCGCGGATTCTGTAGTTTGCCATTTCAATCCATTTGTTAGAATCATCCCAGTGCTTACAGGCAGGTTGAGACCCCGTCTCATGTGATCCATTTTGTCTCATTGCCCACCGTACAGCGGCAAACTTTGGAACAGTCTGGAAAAAGGCCCAAGGTACCGTGGCAAGAGGCATGTCTGTAACAGTGTTTGCTTGTCGAACGCCATCATCCAATTGTTCGCAATTAATTCTTACGTTATATTTTATACACTGCCTGCATTTTATTATTTTATTTTTTATTTGATCATTAATGGAAGCCCTTGTGTGATATGCACAATTTTGTTTGGTTTCTTTGTCAGTTATGGGAGAAAACAATGTTAATGCATCAGAATCGCACGTTATTGATTGATCAGTGACCAGTTAATGGCCGGTTAGCCCAAGTGACAGTCTGCATGTTTTAGTCTGAAGCTTGGGAAACCAGGGTGTGGTTTGCAGTGTTTGCATGGGAATTCTGGCTCCCTACTCATTTTCCTTCCTATAACACTTATTGTGGTATGTTTCAAAACTCTACCTGCAGTCTGTTTCATCCTGTCTCTCTTAACCCTCACCACTCTCCAATCCTCCAATCCCCAGTCTAACTCAAAGTTAAAGTTAGTTCGGAGCCTGGCAGTTTGTGAAGAGTCCTCTCCTCCCCCTATTCCTACTCTTCTGCCTCCAGAACCCAAGGTAATCCAGCCTTCCCTTAACAGTACGTCCTTCCTTCTCCACAAACCATCAGCAGGTGTCTAACCATCATCTCCTAGTTATTCTCCCGAAGTGACTCTCTTCCAAACCGGGAATCAAGACAAGTGGTTCATAAGACATTTCTGTAATTCTCTGCCACTCACCCACTACATCTTTCTACTCATCTTCAGCCTCCAGAACTACTGTTCCTACAAAAAATTTGATTTGTAAAAAAATAGGACGTTTTTGGTTTTGCATTGATGGACTCTTTACCATTATGGACTCTACCATTCCTACCTAGATTTGGTTATTAACCTTATGGCTTATTGTCTTTTATTTAGTCTTATCTGAGGTCTAGATTCTTAAACTTTTTTGTTTAGAGCATTTAAGTCCATTAAGGTGTATAAGGATTAATCTTGAAATAAAACAGTGCTTTTATTCTAACTGGATTTGTTGCAATTAGACCAGTTTATTGAAGCAAATGTTAGTTTAAACATGTTTACTTTGTTAATTCTTGAGCCAACTTTATTTCATTCCGCTCATACTAAAAGAGTCCGTTTGTCTTTTGTTCAGTCTGGTTTACTGTGGACAAACTCTCAATCATGAGCAGCATGGAATCTCTCCGACTGTGTGAATGAATTAAAGAAAGGCTAGAAGAAATATCTCCCACCTCAGAGAAGAATAGGCCTGGCATGGTGTCACACTGAGACGTCTTCAGTCAGATGGATGCCCTTGAACTAGTGAATGAATGACATTTCATTCCCCGGGAGTTACTTTTTCAATTCGATCGGCCTATTCACCAGCCTTTCTTTGCTCCCTCACATTTTTACCCAGTCTGTCTCGGCCGTCTGAACCGCAGCTCTCCCAGGCTACTTCTCACAGGGGCTCAGCAAAGATTTCAGCGTTCTTCCAATATAAACATTGCCGCTTCCTCCCCCCCCCCCCCAAAGAAAAAGCAACTACACTTGCAGTCCCTTGGCGTCATGTTGTGTGCTTGTTTGACTTTGTTCTACGTTTGTATTGGCTCTGAAAAGCTAAATAGATTCCTTTCTCTGTTAAGCGTAGGGGATACATTCTACTTAGTTTCTAGCTACTCTCTAGGCTGTGGATGCATTAAAATGACAACCCTTTACACATGGGCTTTCCCATGCTGCCACACCAGCTACAGAACCTGTCCTCTTGATAAGGTGGGAGTCCTTGTGGTTGTCCTGATGGACAGCTTCTAATAATGCGAATCTCCTGATCCTGTTTCTTTAATTAACGCAGTGATTGATTTTTCTCATTTGGGTTTGGCAGGATGATCTCGAGATCCAGCTGTCCCAGTCGTTTGACAAAGAAGAGGCACCGCCCATAAAGAATGAGGAGGAAAAAGGTGTGGAGAAGACTGAGAGGATGGCCAGGAAGATGTTGTCCAGAGGTAGGCTAGTCTCTGACTATTCAATGGGAGTACTCACCTATCCCTCATTTGCATTAGTAAGCGCCGGCTGTGTCCTTTACAAGTTTATTCATTCTTAATTTCTTTGAGACATGATGTTTTATGTCTCGTAAAAACAAAATATTTTTTGTTCCAATCTGCTTACAAAATGTCTGCCAATATATCATAATAGGATAGTTTGTACCCAACAAGGTTCTGTCTATTCTTCTCCCTCCAGATTCCAGTCAGGAATACACAGACTCTACTGGGATTGATCTCCATGAGTTCTTAGTAAACACGCTGAAAAACAATCCCAGGTGTGTAGCCATGCCAGTCATTTAAAAACCTTTTGTCTGCTCCCACAAGCCCAGCTGCTGTTCTCTTTCACTGGTGATTAGGCAAAGGCTCATTCTCTAAAAGGTTACCTTTGAACACTTGCCATCTTCATTCGTCAATTACTAATTGCAGTTTCTGTCGTACCCTGAGGTAATGAGATGATTGCTAGATTTCTAAACAGACACCAAACTGATTCTCTCCGTGTTCAATCTGTTCTATTGACAGGGACAGAATGATGCTGCTGAAGTTGGAACAGGACATTCTGGACTTCATCAGCAATAACGAGTGAGTCGTTTAGCTCTTGATTTGTGTGGTGCATTTCAACCAAATTACATCTTCTGTCGTGTTTGTGATTCGTGTCGATTTGGGAGTTCAGTTTTTAACCAAATAAACAGTTTCTGGTCATTTACTAAGCGCAATGCGTGATGTTATAAAATATGACTCCAAGCTATATGAGAGGGTTCTGCCCAAAACATTCCTAATTATCCCGTAGTCCCTCTGTGAATAATTCCATTGTGTCCCCTCCTCCGTCCTCTCTCCGTCCCCGTTCCTCCTTCTCTGTGACAGAAGCCAGAAGAGAAAGTTCCCTCCAATGACCTCCTACCACAGAATGCTGCTGCACCGTGTCGCCGCCTACTTCGGCCTGGACCACAACGTCGACCAAACCGGGAAATCTGTAATCATCAACAAAACTAGCAATACCAGAATGTGAGTAGTTTGGTGCTCTTCTCCCTCTCTGCCGCAGCCTATATTTAGTTTTTCGCCCTGTTCTAATTCCAACGGCTTACACTGCAGAAACGACAACATCTTCTGTTGGAGCAAAAACAGATTTTCATTTCGCGCCTTCTGAAATTAGTTTTAGCGAAAAACCTATTTATTTATTTTTCCGAATTGCCACAAGGAAGGTAGGGAGGAGAGTGACTGTTTAATACAGAAGGGGGTTGGTGCGAACATCGCAGGTTTCTTGGAAAAAAATCTCTCTGACACACTCTTTCTATGACTCTCTGTAGACCTGATCAGAAGTTCTCTGAACACATCAAAGATGACAAAACTGACGACTTCCAAAAGCGGTATATTCTCAAAAGGGACAACTCCGGCTCAGACAAAGATGACAACTTGGTAAGAGTGGTTTGACATGATCCTCCCCAGATCTACACTAACCCCAATTATGATCAATTAGCTTCTGCGACGATTAGAATGACTAATTCAACCTATACAAGTAAATTGCTTAAAAGAAGCCCATTGAAATGTTTTCATCTGATCACAAAGGAGTCACTTAACAAAGGGTATTAATTGTTAAGGCATTAGAGAATTGTACTTTGCCTGTTTTTATTATTTATATCTTCAGTAACCCGCAACCCTTTTAATCCTCAGAACCTAAAGTTGTATGACTTTTGAGAACCTGTGCTTCCCACCATTGGAGAAGCACTGGTTTAGGTTTGAGTGTATATTTCCAAACCCTTTCTGTGTCACCAGTCATTGGTGAAGGAGACTGGATTAGTGCTGAAGCAGTGTGTTCCTGTGTGTAGATGAGGATGCGGCTGAAGGATGACCGGAGGAGTAAGTCCATAGAGGAGAGGGAGGAGGAGTACCAGCGGGCCAGGGAAAGGATATTTGCTCAAGACGTAAGAACCCTTGCAGAACTCCCTTTAGATGAATTGCCTTTAAATGCAGATTGAGCCAATAACTATAAGTAGCTAACCCATCGTGTTTTATTACAGGGTCCAGATGGCTTTGCCCTTGAAAAAAAGATACAGGAAGACGATTCTTGTGACAACACGCAGCAAAGGCGGCAAATCTTTAGGTAATTGTCCATCTCCGTAATGTGGCTTTAACCCCTTCCCCTTCTCCTGAGTAGGAGCTACTTAAGGGCTGTGTGCGTCTCTCCTATTTGCTTAGACATGTAATCCCAGAACGGTCTGACTTGGCTCCTTCCTCAGGTTAAAAGACGGCCGCGCAGCCAACAGTCGCCAAAGCAGCTCCGAGAACGAGCCCAAGTACTCTGACCCACGTCCGTGGAGCAGCACAGACTCGGACAGCTCCAACCGGAACCTGAAGCCGGCCATGACCAAGGCCAGCAGCTTCAGCGGCATCTCGGTCCTCATTAGGGGGGACAGCTCAGGAAGCAGCAAGAGCATGGGGCGCCTCTCTAAGGCTGGTAAAGAAACAACCACTGCCTTCACAATCAACCGGCTTAATTCTGCCAAACCGAATGGCCCACTTCTCGGGGAGTGTTGTGTTCAGTCTGGTTCAAACAAGCCACAGTTCACTTCACTCCAAGTCTCCACTCAGATTTTTTGAGCCAGCCAGTCAACAGTGCAGCACCTGCCACAACGCCCCGTCCATTAGAGGAAATCCAGTACTCAGCCATGTGACGTGACAAAGGCACATTCTAGAATGACAGCCATTATCCTGTCGAGGATTTACAAGCTTTTAGTCTTCGACCGGGGCCTTTAACGAAATGGGTGCTTCACTGTTAAGTCATGTGCTGTAGGTGTTTTCTCAAATAGCTGTCGGCCAGAAACCCAAAATGATGCTTTTGATACTTTCTTGACTGCTTGTGTTTTTGTTTTATTTGAGCAAATGTTTTGTAGGTTGCTATTTGGTAATTTCATTCCAATCTTTAGTGCATTGTCACGACATGCTTGGCCTTAACATACCTCTCACACGTTTTCAGTTTTGACATTGTTTGCTTTCGAATCATTCATTTTTAACCTACTTTCTCATATTGGTGTACATTTCCCACTCCTCATTTAATTCCATTTATTACATTGAATGTGAATTCACTGGTTAATATATTCACCAAACTTAAAAAGCTTTATCAAATATAAAAGGGGTGTTTTAAACCCTGAATGCTGACTGACTGAAAACTGTGGTATTTGAAACCATGGGTGTGACATTTATTAATACATTTATACATTTGTTTAACAATTATTTGGTAGCTATTTTTTAAAAGCAGTTAGGCACCTTGGGTTTGTGGTGAGTTGAAAATACCATGGCCAATTTGATAGGTAAGGCCCGTTCTTGTAACTGTCAGTAGTTAGGCATTTTTTTAATTTTTTTTTTTTTTAGAATTTCATTTATTTAATCATGATTTAATTTAGCTGGCAGTTATTAGATCTTGGTGATCTCAGTGATCTAATTATGTATCAGTCGTTGAATCTATTAATTTTCTACTGATTTCTGCCAGCTATGGCCAGTGTGGTGCTTGGACATTCAAGTGAATAGCAAAACAAAGTCAACAGCTAAATGAAGACATTAATCAAGACATTAATTATCTTGTCATTTAGTGCTGCTGATGATATCATTATCCCGTTTTCACTTCATGACAGCATCACTCCCACAGGTAATTAGAGTAGATAATTGGTTATGTAGGTTTAGAAATTCAGTCCTGACCTTTCAAACTATTGCATTTTTTAATAAAAATCATTAGTTGAAATCTCAAGGTATTTATGGCAATGCCCTCGATCATTAATGCACAATGCATTGATATGGGATTGTGAGCCAGATGAATATGAATACCCAATGAATTCAAGCCTTTTCTCCAGTAGATGCCATCACGTACATTGACCAGTCCGCTTTGCTCCCTGACCCTTGGCATGCTTCTTATGACTCCCCTCCATCCCCATATAACCACTTTAAGCATGGTGTCTTAACTCTGCCGTCTCTGTAGGTTAAGGCTTTCCTTCTCCCTCCCCTCCCTCCTTCCCTAGGTTCTGAGTCTTCTGGTAGTGTAGGGTCCTCCACGGGTTCACTCTCTCGCTCCCAGCCACCCCTCCCCGTCCCGGCTCTAACCCAGGCTGGTCACCCCCACCACCAAGCTGCCCCCCCCTGCCCGGTGGTCTACCCAGCCGTCTGCAGCACTAGTAGTACTGTGTCTTATGAGGCGGCAGGCCGGAGCTGCCCGCTGCCAGCGCCGCCAACCAACACCGCTAACGCTAGCTACTATTTGCTTCCTCTGGAAGCCACAGGGATACCGGCAGGGAGTATCCTGGTCAACCCACACACAGGTTGGTACCCTAGCGTCAGACCAGACCAGGTTGGTTAGGTTCCGTTAGACTGGGGGGGGCGCGTTCTGTCGTCTTGTTTGTTTTGGTGTCCTGTCACTGGGTTACTTTCATAAACTCAAATCTCCTCTTTCAAACTAACATGACTCACGCTACCTATGGCTTATTCCCCAGCTGCTTTCTGCTTGTTGCCGTGCTTGGAGAAAGCGAGTGAGACAGTGTATTGTAGCTTGTAATGGTGAAGCCATTCGGGGGAAGATTGTTCCATCTCATGGGAGGGTCCCTAGAAGCAGCAGAGTGGTGGAACGCAATCATACAACACAGAACACCAGGCATCTTTCATGCATTTTTTATGTTTCCCTGCCTCCCACAGACAAGGCCAGAGCGGAAACACTTTGAAAAACGATAGCTGTCTGGAAAGATCAATATAGCCCGGCGTTGGTCAAAACAAATTCCCAAAAGTGTTGCTGAGACACGGCATAATGAAGCCGTACTGTACGGTGTTATTGAATATGGAAAAAAGAATAGTCTGTGCTCTGATTTATAACGCAATCCTCTTCACTCTGCTAGTTCAGCGACCATCCTACAGAATGTTGATTCTTAAATATGCATGTGTCTGGCTGATATGTCGGGTATATGATGCTGGCACTGTTTTTCCAGAGCCAGCCAGGGGTGCGTAATTACTTATTGACCTTTTCTTAGTGGGCAAATAGGGATGTCTTGTGTACCACCCAAACCCCCTGGAATTAATTTACCACCCAACGGTTTAAAACTCAAGATATTTTCGGGGGTCATCGAATGGTCATGTGGGCAAAGAACTTGAAAAAGAACAGAGGAGAATCCACCCGGTCTATTCACAAATAAGCTCAAATGGACAAATGTATGGCTTGTATTTCCTTCCCAGTGATGTTTCTTTTAACCCCGTACGTGTAGGATACATTTTACCTACTGGTGTTGATACTCCGTCACTGATATTAGATCCAGTGAACTCGAACCATGGCCAAACCCTCTGCAGTCCTCTGGTAGTATTTGAGTAACGATAAAGCTCAAAAAGCCAATGTGAAGTGTGAACTCTTGTCGCTTTCATAATGTCTATTACCATAAGACACTTCATTAGACGTGTGTGGAATACAAATGCAAGGGGGAAAAAAAACAGCAGAGGTTTTAGTGCTTAATGTGATGGATAATTCATACACTGGGGCTGAGTGTCTCTGGATGGCTCCGTGGCTCTAACCTATTTTCTGCATGAAGAATTTGGAATTCAGAGCCAGTCTTTTTCACACTGAACCGCTGAGAAATGAATACATGTATTAATGCATTCATAAAGTAGCAGTCCAGGAAATACTCTGTAGATATAAGCCCTCGGAAAAGAGGGCAAATATAGTTCATTTTCTTGATCTAAAATGTACTCTCGGCACTCTAAGTGTACTGTCTACGTAGACTGAAAGAATAATGTGACCCATTACGTGTATATCAAACCTTCGAAGAAGTTACCCATTTTATTTAAATGGAGCCAATGTCTTGTTGAGAGTATGAATTGTTGATGATGCCGTTATAGCCATGGTGGTTTGTTGTGGATAATGTGAAGGATAATGCTGAATGAATGATCATTGATGGGTTTCCTGGGTTGTTGCTGGTTTCCCGATTTCAGCCCTGCCTCTGTCCTCTGCCTGCAGGCCGGCCCTTCGTGAACCCAGACGGCAGCGCCGTGGTCTACAACCCCAACCACAGCCTGGCTCCTCCTCCTCAGCATCAACAGCACCATAATCAGCAGGGCAGGACCCAGCAGCCCCCTCCCCCTCACCAGCCCACCAATCATAACCACGTCCTCTCACAGGTCCGCTAACACCCTCAGCTCGAGGCATTTCGATTCTAAATTAAATTCCGTTCAGTTGAACCCCTGAAAGAAATGTAAATGTCACCGACTTAACATAATATACACGTTACAAACGAACAACATTTCTGATTGTCTGGACCAAGAGGGCGGGGGGGGGGTGAGAGAACCGCTAGACGCCCCCCCCATCCCCCATGGTGATTGACATGGCCCTCATTTCAAAACATTACCATGGCAGCTCATGGGGGTGCTTGTCATTCGGACGATGTAATCCGCCGAGGGCACTTTGCAACCCGTGGTTGTCCTCTGTTGCCACCCCTGTCGGAGTAAATGAATTGAGTTCAGCGTGTCAGCTGAACACCATGACCCCTGATGCAGCGCAGAGCCCAAACGCTAATCATTAGCATTTATACAGGTGGTAGAAATTCCTGTCTCTAATAGCAAGATCCCCATCAACCCAACCTGTCATGGAGAGCCCCTTAAAAAAAGCACATCATCGCTGGAGGGTTTGAGCTTCATTAGTGAAAATACCAGTTCAGGAAATTGACTTGACCTCTGATAGTGTGGGTGGAAACCCAGGGGTCAGTCTAAGATGCCTCATTTTCCCAGCAGGGAAGCAGCAACATCCCTTCATAATCCAGACATCATTAGAGACAGGGGGCTGATGAGGCTGTTGAGGGGTTTGCAAATTGGAGGATATTTATTTTGGACCAAGAGCTGTCCCATGGCTTCAGAATAATATCCTGTAATTGATTTCCGTCAGTCGACCTTGGTAGAGGATAGAGGATGTTCATATCCATAGTCAGCTATTGACTGAGTGCTTTGTCTTAATTAACTTCATTACTGTTTAACTGTATTCCCCATGAGCTAGCTCTGATTTACTCTGAGCTATTATCCTACCCTACTGTACCTCTCTTTATATGGAAAATATTTTGTCCAGAAATATTTGCATTTTTTGCTTAATATCTTTAACTAAAACCATTGCACTCCTCCAACCATCTGTCCCCCACCTATTGTTTTCTTTTCTACCTCCTTTCGTTAACCTCTCCCCCTCCTTTACTACCACTTATTCTATTCTTTAACTCTTCCCCTCCACAACCTCTTCTTTAATTCCTCCACCCCTTCTCTTCTCCCTCTGCTTGTCTATTGTCTGTTCTGTTCCTTTCTCAGCCGGTGCGACCCCTCCAACCTTCTGCTCAGCCTGTCCAGTACTCATCGGTGTCTTACCCTCCTCAGCTGCTCTCTGTCTCCCCTAATCAACAATACACTGTGGTACTTCACTCTCTTTTCTTGTCCTTCTTCCCGTATTCTACTCAGTCGTTCTTCCTCTTCAGGGATTGGATGTGCATACAGAGTGAGTTAGTTAATCACCTGAGACGTTGATGGGAACTACTGTGTTGGTAAATGTCCACCGGCACTGTAGACCAGTGGGTCAGGCCACCATAGGCCATCAGGACTGATGATGATAACTTTTAAATCATCAACTTATTAGTACAATAAAGACTCAAAATGGTCATTGCTGTAGATGCCTGAGACCTTTAAATGTTAATAATATAGGGTAACCTCCAGACTATATAGATGACTATAAAATATTCAAGTTCTCTCGAAATAAGTGGAGCAAATGTTCTATTCTTGCAACCTGCCTATTGGCTCTGACTACATAATGTAACATTAAGGTTCGGGTATAATTTGTGAGTAAATGCTTATGAAGCAATACACTCGGAAGGACGAAGCAGAACTCTACTTTTTACTAGCAGAAACACAAAGACTGGAGGTTACTCAAGTACAATTTACCTCAAGTCGTTCATTTTAGTTGGCCGACTCAACAATTTACCGCAGAGTTGAGCGGCAATGAGTGTGGGCAGATTGAAGCGTAAAACCTTTAACTGGAATTCTGGACTTGGAAGTATCTGTCTTTACACACAGCGTTTTCCTGTGAAAACGCAGGCAGTTTATTTTCTTAGTTTTGTAGTTTCCTACTTTGAAAAACGTTTACTTACGCATTTTATTTATTTTTGGCCGTGACTGCGGATCCATCTTTCTGTGTCATGGGTATAGATTTTACGCACCTGCGAATCAATTTCCGCACCTGTTTACACTGCTGTGATCACTCCGTGATCTGTATTCACACTTTCCGCACCTGTTTACACTGCTGTGATCACTCTGTGATCTGTATTCACAGTATAGCAGAGACTACGCTCAAAGGCCATACAGAAATGTAAAATGTTTCCTCAAATACAAAATATGTCTGCATTTAATTACTGCATTAATGATAATTTATGTTTTACATGTTACATCCATATGAACTATTTGATCTCTACCAGTTGATCTCTACTAATTAGATCCTCTTCCAATTAGGTGAACACATTTTTGAGGGTTGAAAAACAAGCCTAGCTTGTCCTTTGTTCCTTGTTGGCCCATACTGTTGTCCACATGCTCGTAAGCTTCCAAAATGATGTGTTACAGCCTCTTAATGCATTTTTCACATGGGAATCGTTTATTAGCACTTTATAAGTACGGTTTTTAGTCACAGGCTATTTTTGGCCAGTGGAGCACCTGTTTCCGACCTTGGCTTTAGGCTAATCAATCCATTAAGTCAATAGACTTTCCACTCTACCCTTTAAGAGTTTATTCAATTAATATTTTTTTTGATTGAGTTTAATTTTAATGTGTTGTGCTACCCCACTCTCGATTAATGCAATTTGTGTGTTCCACTAGCTTCTTTCCTGACCTACCTCGACCAATAAACATCCCTTGATTACTAATTACATAAATGTGTGGTAGGCTCCTTTTGAATAATTTATTTCATAGCAGATGTTGGATGTGAATTTTGAATTTTCTATGAATAGATATGCTAAAAGTCCCTAACCACCCGACATCCAGTAAAGTAAACCAAACCACACGTAAACAGGTCAGGACGAATTAACTTTGAAGTTTTTAGTGCCTTAAGGTTTTGGCTCTGTGTGTGTAGATCCAGCTGAGTTGCTAGTTGTAGGCTACTTCAGCAGTTAGTTCATTGACTACAGCGGCAGTCAACTGTTAAAGTATATAAGTTACGTGTAATAAATACTAAATTAACTTGTTATATATGTAGTTTGACATAAGTTTTGGTGTGATCCTACAGCAAGACAACTTGGGAGCCCAGTTCAGCCATATGAGTCTGGTCCGGCAGGCCTCTGGGGATGGCCCAGGTCGGGACAATCACACTGCCATGTACCCATCATCCGTGGTTCTCCAGCCTCCCCCGCAGCAGCAAGGCTACATGGTGGCCCCCCCAGGCCAGCCTGTCCCTGCCCCACAGGCCTACAGTGCTCCCGCCCCGCCGCCAGTCACCCAGCCCCTCATGCAACAACAGGGCTACTTGCAACAGCCACCCATGCAGCAGGTAGTCAACTGGTTCACTACCATTGTGTTATATAATCGATTCTAAACCAGGTGGTTCTTGAACTGAATGCTGATTGGCTGCTTGCTCTGTGGTAGTGTGTTTTGTAACTGGTTTATGTCATTTACACGCCCTAGAAAGTTGTTTTTAAAATTGTTTACACATTTTGACATGCGTAAATGAGCTAAATTCCAACTAGATTCATTAATAAATAAAACCTTAATTTACAAATCAGTCAAATTCAACTGTTTTAATTAAAATTGTTATTTAAACCATTTATATTATTCTCTTCTGGAAAAAGTGCACCCCTACCTTTACAATCACATTCACTTGATCTGGTTTGGTCTTAACCATATAGATGTGTGGTAACACAGCATTCCATTATCTGACAGTCACTGGTCTGGTATTTTCTCCATTTGTAGATATTACAGATTCCACCAAAATTCAGGCCTATAACTGACTGAAAGATGCACTTATATATCCCTAAGAACCCCAGGGTAACACCAAAACAACTACAGCTCTCTCTTGCCACAATCAATGTGGCAAACTGTCAGAGACTACACAAACGTGGCTTACATGGGATGTCAGGAAGGAAGAAGCCTTTGTTGACTGTTTGCAATTTGCTCTGGACAGATGAGTTTCTGGTGGCTGCAATGCCACAAGCCAAGTTTTATGAAAACAAAACACTACCTTTGAACAGAAGAACCTCATACCAACCCTAAAACACGGAGGCAATAGTGGTTTGGGGCTGCTTTGCTTCCTCAGGGCCTGGCCAGCTTGCCATCATTGAGTAGATCAGGAATGTTACATTGTACTAGAGAATTGAGGATAATGTGTGGCAATTTGTTAAAAAGCTGAAGCTATACCAACCATGGATCTTATAACAGACAATGATCCAAAACACAACAACAGAATGGCTCAAAAAGGAGAAATGGAGGGTTGTCGTGTGGTTGAGTCAAAGCCCAGATCTAAATCCTATCAAAATGCATTGTGGGCAGATGATTTATGCTACATTAGAGAATGTCCTCAAAATTATGTAATTACAAATTATGTAATTATGTAGACAAAAAATCCTACCAGTAAATGCAAGAGCCTGATTGACCATTACAAGAAACTGTTAAACTATTTCAGTCATAGACGTCCACTAGCTTCCACTAGTAATGGAAGTTAGGGGTGTACTTATATTTCCACACTTTGATAATGCATTATTTAATCTTTTGGTGTAATTTGTTCAATTATGTTACATAATATATGACAAATAAAAAAGGATATAAAAACTACTTTCTAGGGTTTGTACATACTATTTCAACATGACTGTATGTGCCACTCTCTTTCAAACTTGATTTGTCATGGCTTACTAAGAGATTATAGGGGATTGTACTTATAAATTATGCACATACTTATAAGCAACATTTTACTCAATCATCCCAAATCCAGGCTGGAGTTACACTTTAGCTGATGGTGTAAACTGGACCTGGCCCAGCAGTAGTAGTATTAATTGTGTGCTGTTTTGGACTGCTGTATCTCTGCCTATAGATACCAGCTTGTTACTGTGCGCCAGGCCAGTACCCTCTCTCCAACCAGCAGTACAGGCCGGTGGGCACCGTGCAGTACAACGCCCCGCAGAGTCAGCCAATCCCTCCGCCCCCACAACAGACAGGTAAGTGTCTAAAACAGGCTGAACCAGTAACTCGTCCCTCCTCACGGCCTACTTCCTCGATTTAAAACATCTGTTACTTTCACACGACTCCTCTGTGCTGTAACACAATCCCTAACACGTTTCCATTTTCAGCTTTCTCTGTTAGTTGTGTTTTTTCCATACGGTCATGTACTATTGCTCGTTAGCACTCTCCCTCTTCGCCGTGATTTGATTCTCAGATCCTTCATTTTTGTCTCAAGTTATCCACTCTCATGGCGGCCACACAATGGGCTCATCTCAGGAAACTGCAGAGGGGAAATTAGATGCTGCCCCTGGGACAGAGGAGCATAGCCGAAAGCTAACTGCTGTTATTAGAAAGCTTTTCTCTGCAGGGTTTGCCATTGTGTCGCCTTGCCCTTTTAAACCACACAATAACCATTTCCTGTCAAATACACCATTAGCATTATTTCACACCCGACTGTATCGCCGAGCCATTATTCACAGTCCTTTCCGAAATAACAGATGCTCAGCGCAGGAATTCAAAAGCCCGTCTGATCTCGAAAAGGATACAGGGCATTGTCTTTTAATTACATGGCGGCTTTTGGAAATGCATCCGTCTTGCAGGTTAGCAGTGGAGACGAGGGAGCAATTTCAAATGGGGTAAATGTTGCCATTTTGCCCCAACGTGAGGAATGTAGATTGAATGTATGCGTGGGTCCTGAGGCCAACGTTTAGTGGGTGTTCCAGGCGGAGTTAGAACCGATGGGCCTATTCTGGATACAGTACAACATGGAGCATACATGGGTAGAACCAGGTATTGGCCATCAACAGTAAAACCAGAGGCTCTGGATACGGGGCCGGGGCGCTGTCTGAGAGGCCTAAGATTCTCACAGTGAACCGGTCTCTTTTCCAGCCCCTCGCTCTCACCTCTTCTGACAGACCCCTTGGGCCACTCCACGCTACAGCTACGCGGGCAATCAAACGTCCATAAAACTCCATTTAACAACCTCCTTCTGAATTCCGGGTGTATTTGGGGATTTCTCATCAAATCACATATCTGACTTTGATGTGACATTTAATTAATCTCAACGCAAATATGTGTGAAGGTTCATTATTTTTATGCATGATGTCCTTGCAAAAATGTTTCTAATTTTGGTAATGACTCAATGATTTATATAAATGCATATGTTTATATTATAAATAAATGTCATCTTTTTGTGCGCTTGAAATCACTTTTTATGGCAACATATTGAAAGACCTTTATATTATACTACTCATAATTAAATATGAATGACTTGTCCAAGAGACTGAACCTGATTATCAGTCTGAAAAGAATGTGTTCAATTACAGAGTTCTCTATCAAATATCCAACTTGTGTTGAAATGTGCTGTACTTGTTCCGATATGGTACGTTGAAGCCCAAGGAAACCTTTATGTATAAAGAAACGTGGATGACCATTTCTGTGGTAGATAATTGGAGTTTGACACCAGTACTGCCAGAGAACAGTTTTTATTCCTCCGGCGGCTGAGAAAGCCTTGTCCTATTCAATTAATCTCGTAAGCAAAGATTACGCTTTTGGACATGAGAAAGGCAGCAGGAAGCTCCAGTATATCTGCTGTAACAAGAAGAGTTGCATGCCGTCTTTATCTTATCTCCTATAACCACCTGACTGATTTTCTCCTTTAAACCAGGCAGGCAAGATGGCAATGCAAGCATCTCAAGTCTTTTCTGGTCTAGAGGTCCTTGGTCTGGCTGTTACCATACCTTTTCTGTTCTTCCTATCTTCCATCCTCTTCTGAATCTGCCAACCCAGGGTGTTTAATATTATATTTGCTTCATGCTCGTTTTGTAAGTGGAGGTGAGAGAATGGCCCTAAAAATAGCGCTCAGCCTCTCGTCACCTAGCTCTCCTTCCTTTCACTCCCTGCCGGGGGCTATCCATTCCTTTTGTCCCACTTCTCTTCTCATCTGGGCCAAATTGATTGCTGTCGCTCTGGCCAAAAGCCAGGAGAAATTGAAAATTGCCCAGCCTTCCCCCTCCTTTAACTCCCTCGCTCCCTCCTCAGAGCTATAAGCACTCTCTTGTAACCTTGACACTGATATATTTTACCCTGTGAAAGAAAAAAACGCCTTTTTCTTTTTTTAGTGGATCATTTAAAAAATGTTTTAGATGTACAATAAGAATCTTACCAGTGGAGAAATCCAGTTGAAATATCTTTGGCTCTTTATAGATGTTTTATTCACCAAGCTATTTTAATGTTTACTGACCTGCATCATTGATTGCTTACAACAAAATGAGCAAACAGCCTGTTGTGCTACAAGAGCACTTTCAATTTAGTGCAGTCCTGACAAATTATTTTTTTTGTATTTTGCTCATTTTCTTCATTATTTCTCTTCTCTTTTGCTCTTTCTCTAGGTTACCAAACTGTGATGCCAAATCAATCTCATAGCTATCCGAGTATGATAGGAGTGCAACAGCCACAGAGTCAGAACATGGTCAGTGGCCAGCATAATAGTATGGGAAATCAGATGCAAGGCATGATGGTCCAGTATCCCTCCATGCCATCTTATCAGGTAGGTGCTCTGATTTGTTTTCTGAACTTCTGTGTCAGTCTATAATGCATCAACACACTAAACAATGAATATTAAGGCAAAGCTCATTTATTCAATCTGTTTGGTAGCAAAGTGGATAAGAACCGTTCTGTGAAGTAGAGCGCCTGTTGACATTATTGATGAGGACGTGACAGGAGACGTCAAAAGACACTTTAAAAAAACGCCCTATGTAACCTTTTGTGTTCTGGGGCATACGGCTTGGTCAGTCAGTAATATGGGTCTGTGTTGGTAGGTATCCATGCAGCCCCAGGGTTCCCAGTCAGTAATATGGGTCTGTGTTGGTAGGTATCCATGCAGCCCCAGGGTTCCCAGTCAGTAATATGGGTCTGTGTTGGTAGGTATCCATGCAGCCCCGGGGTTCCCAGTCAGTAATATGGGTCTGTGTTGG
>JACXGJ010000657.1:0-112096 GCA_016801105.1 Esox niger
CAAACAAAAACATTTGGGAGTTTAATTTCTTGCTATCATTACGGAGTTGTTGCTTATGAACAATGACTTAAACATCTGCTTCAGCCTTTTGGAAACAAATACATTGATATTTTAGTCATTTAGTAAATCCTCTTTGGGCTTTATGTTTAGGCTAGCATTTTTTTAAAGAAAGAATCCCAGTTGAGCTACATGTTAACCATCACGTGCAATCACAGAGTCTTATTTCATATTGCCCAGCGTATTATACAGCTGACACCTAACGCATGCTTTTAATTTAATGTGAGCTGAACGTAGTTTTTTAACCCTCCCTAACAAGGACATTTTTAGAGATGAATAATGCAACTACCGTCTACATCACAAAATAACATAGTAAATGTTGTATCACCAGTGGGGCATGTATAACATGATGCTTTTGCAGTAGGCATATTTTCAAAGTTATTGTTGGTGACGCTTTGATATCTCAATAATTTAATATGTTAAAGTCTAATTGAAGTGCACAAGTCTGAGCATGATGTGTCTGTCAAGCCTGTGGCCATTTGATGTATTAGCAAAACTTTGATTGAGCAATAAAGTTCCACATTTGGGGTTTAGAAAGTAGTTCAAACTTGTATATTTTAAATAAGTTGGGAACCAAATTGATGCTAGAGCAATTTTTTCCTTTGCTGTCTATTGTCCATTGGTCACAAAAGATAATGATTGATTCAGTGCATTCGGAAAAGCTGACCCCTTAGTTTTATACACATTTTGTTTCCCCCCAAATATTTTGCTTGGTCATTATGTTCTATTTTTAATAATGTGGAAACATTAATATTTTATCTATTTTAGAATATGTCTGTAACACAGCAAAATGTGGAACATTTGAAAGGATCTGAATACTTTCCGAATGCACTGTAGATATTTTAAGCATATTAAAACTAAACATTAATGACGAGAGTGAGGCAGAAATACTTTGAGGTCCACAGCTAATGTGATCATAAAATACACACACATCTCAAGATATATGAAATATTTTGACATATCTATTGGCACTTCAGTAAATAATTACAATTAAGTCAGCATTGTGCGCAAATCTTTACTGACTTTTCAGACAGTTAAACCAATGCCTTGGCCATTCACTTTGTTCTCATTAACATGCATACAACTTCAGTGCCATACATAAACAATCACATGTGGCAACTGTCCAGGAAAAGTTATCATCACTGATCAATCAACGGTTTGAAGTCACTTAGAAATGTCCTTGCTCTCTATGAAAACATGTATGAAATATAACAATATAAACAGGAAGTATAGTCATTGACAAAGTTAGAAATAATTATCTTAAATTGAAGTTAAAAATTGTGTCCTTTTGTCAAAGAATCCTCCATTTGGAGTAATTACAGCCTTGCAGACCTTTGGCATTCTAGTTGTATGTTGAGGTAGTCTTAAGAGATTTCACCCCACACTTCCTGAAGCACCTCCCACAAGTTGGATTGGCTTGATGGGCACTTACACACGGTCACTCCCACACCTCTCAATAGGGTTGAGATCCAATGACTGTGCTGGCCATTTCCTTATAGACACAATACCAGCTACTGATTCTTCCCTAAATATTTCTTGCTTACTTTGGAGATGGTCATTGTTCTGTTGTAGAAGGAAATTGACCCCAATCAAACACTGTCCAAAGGGTATGGCATGGTTTTGCAAAATGGAGTGATAGCCTTCCTTCTTCAAGATCCCTTGAACCCTTAACAAATCTCCCACTTTACCACCACTAAAGCACCCACAGACCGTCACATTGCCTCCACCATGCATTACAGATTGCATCAAGCACTTCTCCAGCATCTTTTCATTTGGTCTGTCTCACAAATGTTCTTTTGATCTGAACACCACAAATTTAGATTTGTCTGTCAATAACAATCTTCCTCTGTCCATTGTCTGTGTTCATTGGCCAGTCGAATTTATGGCTTTGTCATTGCAACTGTGCCTAAAAAGCCAGCATCCCGGAGTTAGCTCTTCACTGTTGGAGTTGAGACTGGTATATTTGCAGGTACTATTAATGAAGCTGCCAGTTGAGGAACTGTGAGGCATCTATTTCTCAAACTAGACACTTTAATATATTTGTCCTCAAGCTTGGTTGTGCACCAGGGTCTCACTTTATATTCTGGTTAGAGACAGGTTACGCATTTCTGTGAAGGGAGTAGTACACAGTACGACTTCTTCAATTTCTTGGCAATTTCTTGCATGGAAAGCCTTAATTTTTTAGAATAAGAATTGGCCAAAAGATTTCAATATAATGTACTTTTGAGCCTATAATCAAATGTATAATCAAACTAGTCTAAGGAAGGCAGGTTTTATAGCTTCTTTAATCAGCAAAACAGTTTTCAGCTTTTAGATTAGGACATATTACTTACACGTGCAATCAGACATTGCTGACTGGTGGATCGAATTGCTGTGGTAGCTAGACATGTTGCAGCTTAAACAACTAAAATCAATCTGGCCAATCCAATGGCTACCTAGTGGACATTTGCAAAACTGTCAGGAAGAAAATGGTCGCTGCACACCTGGCTCCTAGCTATAATGTTTCTTTTGCATCCTTGCCATGGTTCTCTACATAGGTAGTTCTTGTCAGACTAACTTCAGGGTTTTCTGGGAAGCTGCACAAAGATACATTGCTATAGGCTCTATACCAAACATGACAATGCTGGTTACAGATCTTGTCAACTGAATTTGCAAGATAATGAACAAGAATAATCTTATTTTAAAAGAAATTAAGTCTCTATTTTGAGTGTTAGATCAAGCTGATATACAACCACAAAAATCCTGTTATTTTTTATTAATGTGGCTAAAGTGATTGAATTTGGACTTCTGAAGTGGGCAGGCCCTACTTTCTACTTTCCAGTTGTATCTAAAATGGTAAACTGCTATCCAGTTGAAGTATAGGAGCACAGCTCCCCCTAGGTCTAATTCTGACCATATGTGCAGGAGCTCCGCTCAACTGAACCCCAGACTGTACGCAGACCAGACAGGGCTAATATTGCCATGTCAAAGTTGCATCCGTAGTGGGTCACTAAAACACTTGGTAGATGCATTTTAGTGTTGTCAAACCTTTCAAATATTTAATCACATTTAATTCCAGTTCATTCATAAACTTCTGTATTTAATCAAGATGAATCACCCTGATTCAATAAAAACATTAATTGCATTTATTATGCTCCAGACCGCATGGGCTAAGGATGGTTAAGAGGCTCAAATAAGAAAGGATGCGTTTGCAGTAACAAAACATTCTACAGTGTTAATCATGTAAATGATTAACACATTCACATGTAAACTTTGACAGCCCTAGTTAATCCAAACAAGTGGTCAAGTTATTAGCCTATGTATCACCTGATTCCTCATCAGATGCACTTACAAAAAAAGTGGATGTAAAATATATAAAAATATATTACAAGGAGGTGGTTTTGGTTTTGCTATATGATGCCCACAGGCTTATCTACAATATTTGGGGTAAGCATATACAGTATTGCTGTAGGAAAATGGACAATGAGGGTTAACATAAAAAATCTTCCAATACATTTAAATAAAATACTTAAAAAAAAATAGAACACACACTTTGTATAAAACGCTCATTCTGGCCCAAGACTGAGTGCAGACTCACCTGTCCACCTTGTGTAACACTTAGCCAATTGGCCCCTGTTATCAAATTACAGGATAGTTCAAATTTGATTTGAAATGCTTCCAGACTGTACCGCCTGATTATGCAATCCCACTTCTATGCAAATGTAGCCACACGCGTTGTTGCACTAGTTGGTAGGCTGCTCTTCCATTTCACATGATGTTGCTGGCTCAGGCTTGGAGATCGGATGCCAAGCATCAGAAATACCACTCTGTCAAACGCTTAACTCCTTAGCTAGATGCAATATGAAACGTCCCTGAGCTTCATCTGCCAAACTTCAACATTTATTAGACATTTCTTGAGTGGATGTTGACAGATACGTTTGTTTGGAGTTAAATATTGTTGTTGCTAGGTAACAAGTTGAGGAAAAAAACGACCAATGGAACTAATTCTCTACTATGAAACAATAACACATATTTTACACAGTAGGCTACTGTATGTCCTTCCCATAGATTTCTATGGTCACTCTTACTAATTTAGAATGGTTGATGTTGCAGGCTTATGGGCTGTGCACACCAGCGGGGTGACAAGCTTACTCAGTGCATGAAAGTTCTCAGTAGTCTTCACCATCCTGTGTTTGTGTAAAATTGGGCATGACTGGGCATGATCGAAATTCAAACCTAACCCTTTTCCAAAGATCCAGGAATGCATGCCATAGATTTCCATATCTCCAGCAAATCTTAATTTAGAAAGATACTGATTTCATTACCAATATTTTTCCAATGAACGTTGTAGTCACATTTGTCATAAAGGTTACACCTGTGAGATTTTCCATGGGCTTTGAGCTCCTATTTAATATAGGACCAAATAAAGTATATAGTTGTGATACATCTGGTTACTTAACAGTTGTGTGAATGTGTATTTTCTTTAGATTCGGGGAATTAAGTTTTCAAGTTTCTTAAAGGGCATTAAGAATTCTGAGAATAAACGCTCTTAAAGCTAACAAATGTTACAAATTTTGAACAATTTACTTTAGTTCTATGATGGGTCTGCTTTAGAGAATAGAAAGAGTTGTTAGTAATTTTAGTTATTTACCGATCACTTTTATAAGGCCACTTATAATACAACATGCATTTACCTCAAAATACTGACACATCAACATACTACTGAAACACTGGATTCAGTCTAATCACAACTTTAAGGGATTTGCCCATCTTTTGCAGTGTCTGCTGAGCTAACAGTTCTAATTGTTTTAAGAGTGTCAAATCATGGATCATTTAGCAAATAGATTAAAATTTTTACGAGCTACATTGGATGTACGAAGTAAATTGCAGCACAATTCTTTCACGTGGCCAGGGGTTTGCAATCTTTGACCACTCCAGACTAGCTGTTGATTATTTGGGATAATGCAAGGCCATGATTGGGAACTGGCTATGGTAAAATTGGGTTTGGAGAAAGAATTGAGTAAAATAACGAAATATTAATGATATTGGCATGAAATACATGTGTAAATTACATTGAGTGGCAGCTTTTAAATGTTACATTTGACTATCTTTGTTGATGTAACGCCTTGCACTATTTTTGTTAGGCTTAGAGGAGCTTGCATGCACTCAACCTGCCACAAGGAATTATACACTGGTGGAGTCCACTGGACACAGGGAAAACAGTTTCTACCATAAATACTACCCATAAATACTTCACAAAATACATCCTAATGGTGTTAAAGGCATTTTTCAACCTTTAAAAAACCCATAAGCTAGCTGTCTCTTGGGTGATATGGCCTAGATAAGTAATCAATGTACTTCTTAGGAAGAGCATTTCTGAATCGGGGCCCGTTTTGCTCTGTTTGGTCTGAATAAAAAGTAAACACAGAAGACCAACCCCTGGAGCTACAAACAGAGTTTACTACAGAGTTACATGCATGTTTTTTTCAGTGTAATCTGTGGCTATTAAAAACAGGTATTGTCCCAAAATGATTTGGAGTTACAGATTCATGCATACACTTGTTGACTCAGTGGAGAGTCATTAGAGTCATTAGAACACACATATTTGTTTTGCTGTAGCGGGATCAGTTGAAAAGTAAGGGATCATACAAATATTAATTATTTGATATTATTTAAATACAAAATCTCTAAAGTCTATTTGTTTAGCAAGGTGTTGTCGCAACAGTGTTTTCTTTTCTTCTTAACATTTCTGGTGACAGTGTACTTTGGCACCAATGTTTTACAATCTTCTCTCCCCATTACCAGACTATGCGTCTGTCTGGGACTGTTTCTTAACAAATAATGTTGCAAAACAGCACATGGCAGTAAACAAGATTTTTTTCTGTAATTTGTTTATATATAAAGTGGCATTTCTCATATTGCCCAAAAAGGGTGGCATCCTGAGTGCTAACGTTTGTGAGTTTAAAGGATTTGATTACCAATGCCTTTAATGTTTTACAACTTTAGTTTTTGCTACTTTCATAGGACCATAGATACACCAAGAAGTGTGAAACTCAATATAATTATTAAAAACCTATGTGATGTGGGATTGTATACAGTACCAGCGCCCAAAATGTGTAAGTCCTATTTCAGTGCATGTCAAGAGTTGGTCAACATGTTAATAATCCAAGCCATGCAGAAGCTATTAACAGAGTCCCCACTGTTTTCTGGACCAGTCCATTGCTGTTTATGTAACACTGTGTCCAGCCAGAGCTCTGTTTGCAGTTGGAGTTTACTGAACAGAACAGGTCCAGGGTGAAGAGGAAACACTGAGTACACTCTTTGCCATTCTCCGCTGTTTACATCTTCTATCTTCTGTAGTGTGGATGCCTTTAATTGATTTCGTCACAATGTTCCTGTCAGAGAAAAGCACCACTGCTGTGCCGCAGATATATTTGAAAAAAAAAAGCCACAACTGTCAGTTTTTTTCATGGCACTGTTAGAGCCTTGTAAAATATTGCTTATTACAGACTGGAGGGTAACGATGAGATGGGCTGTTAACCAGAGTGCTTGAGGAGGTGGCAGTGGGTCAAGGAATAATTACGTCCATCCCAAAAGAGAGCCCTTATGTTCTCAACTGCAGAATATACGAGCTATCAGAAACAAACATGAGAAGACTGTATAAGGCGAAACGGTGTGTCGTAGGGCCCCAGATGGCCTGGGGTTATAGTACTGAGATAATAACTGAAAGGATGCAAGTCAGGATTAGAACAGGTGCTCAAAGATACAAACATAGAGTGTGACGACGGTCATCATGTCTACTGATACGAATGAGGCAATATTCGATAAATCATAGCATTTGGTTCTACGTACATAAGGAATCACCCTAATGAAAAGACATGCTCTGAGAGTCTAGTCACCCAACCACTCTGGAGATTTTATTGTGTCGGGAGTCATTGAGGTCCTACTAAAACTTAAATGCAAGGCCCAGAGCTGAAACGGTCAGCCCTGTACAATATTTAAGACGTGAGTGTCAGGCAAGTTGTCAACTCTTGATTCTTCCGCTGATAAACCATTGCTTTTCTCTTTAGTCATCTTCACCTGGGAACGGAGATGAGATGAGGTGTTTACCTCTGCGCTGGTCGCCACCTGTTAGTGAAAGGCCAAGCATGCTATTAACTCCTACACAGGAGAATCTGGCCCTGCAGGGTTTAGCCATAAAAAGAGCAGAAACCCTGCAGAATCTTCTCCTCTCCTCCCGAAGGCATAGTTGGGGAAAGGAGTTGAAAGAGGGTGGGGGTGACTGCGAGAAAAACTGAAAGCTCCTGGAGGGAGAATCCAGGAATCTTTCGGCCCTCTGTGGCCATTAGCTTTTCCAGAACCACCATGGCCCCTCACGCTTAAAACATTATGGCCTAACGTACAATTACTATCATTTAGGTAATTCCACTTCAGTTGGTACCTCTTAAAAGGACATAAGAGAGCTTCTTTCCTGACCATTCTGCATGTGATGAGGTCTAGGGTCTAGGTGGAGGTCCTGTGTAGTTTAGTAGAGAAGGCGTTTGCAATACTGGGTTTGTGGGTTCAATCCCCATGAACTATTCTAAGTCACTCTGGTAAAAAGGGTCCACTTAATGATGTAAATGGAATGTAAATGTGTTCTATTGGATCGAGGCACTTGACTCATTTCAGTTGTGGGTGTGATTTCACCCTATAAAATGTTAAGGTCATATTCATTTCCTAACAGATTGCTTTTTCAAAGTTAAACTATAATTCCTCAGACCATAAGACATTTTCAGATCACTTTGTAGATAGAGGCCAAAAAGGGATTATTGAGATTATTACTGACAACAAAATACATTTTGTCAAAAATGACAGGGATGATTAGTCACCCATGGGTCTCGGGGCTACAGCTCTGCAGGCCGCAACTGTGAAAACTGTCAGAGGTTTGTTCTCGGGGCCTCTTGCGTGATTGACAGGTATCCTCTTCTGCATGATAGGGGAGGTCTGACAATTTATGAAAAGGAGTAAAAAGAAAACTGTGACAGAGTCTCGTTGGGTTTTATTTTCCCCTCTGTCATGTTTATGTCCTAGTCATGTTCAAACTACAGTCTGTTATTTCACTTCCCTGGGGTTTATGGGCCCACCTATAGTCACCTGCACTTTTGAATATTGGTTGCAATGTTGTTGAATCAACAGTAATTATTTTGTCTAATCATTTTACTTTCCAAATTGAACACATAATAGGTGAATGCACATGTTCAGCTATCTTTGTTTCTTTCAGGATGTCCCGGGGCAAAGAAAACAGAGTTTTTGACGAGTGTTCTTGACGCTCTGTCAACAGACATGGTGCACGCTGTCACAGATCCAGCGTCTGCTGCCAGGTCAGTACCTCAATGAGTCATTTATATGTGGATTGTTTTATTGAGATGTTTTTTCAATACCCACTCCTTAATAATACATTCATATACAGTAAAAGGCAGCCCAACTACTTTAAAGCTGAGTAATATTTAATATAACTCCATATCACATACAGCTCCGGAAAAAATTAAGAGACCACTGCACCATTTTCTTTCCTTTACAAAGAAGTCGAAAAAGGAAGGTTTTGAGTGAGGAACTGAAGGGTTAAACTGAAGAGACCACTGCAAATTGAACGCTTCTGTTCCTCACTCAAAACTTTTCTTTTCAACTTCTTTGGAAAGAAAGAAAAAGGTGCAGAATTCTCTTAATTTTTTCCAGAGCAGTATATGTATGGACATGGCTAACAATGGCAATAGTCATCACAAACAGAGTTGACCTGTAACAGATTGCTGCCCCGATTGATTGATGTCTAATTGTGGAACCACAGGATGTTAGAGCCAGACCCAAGTCACACACTGGAGGAGAGAGTGGTTCATTGGTACTTCAGTCAGCTAGACAAAAACTCCAGCAGAGACATTGGCAAAAAGGAGATCAAACCTTTCAAACGTTTCCTGCGAAAGAAATCCAAGCCCAAGAAGTGTGTGAAGAAGTTTGTTGAGTACTGTGACATCAGCAACGACAAGGCACTGTCCCTGCAGGAACTGATGGGATGCCTGGGCGTCACCAAGGAAGAAGGTGAGATTCCCATTCCCAGATTGTAAAATGACTAGGAAATACTTGGATGAATGACAATTGCTGGTAAAGTTCTAGTTGTTTTTTCTAATGATCCAAGGCTAATTTGAGTTTTTTTTTATCCAGGGACCAAGCCAGCTGAAGGTACATCTAGCAGTAAACTGGTGAGTACATTTAAGTAATCTGGGGAATACTTGTGTTAGTGCTGCAAGGATTGAAGGACCGGATTGACAATAATGAATAGCACTGAAACAATTGTTTTCTTGTCTTTAGGTCCTTAATCCTGTATCTGTTAGTGGTGGACAAGATTTTACAAAGTAGAGGAGTAAGGGATGTAGATGGTGAACAAATCATAAACCAGAGGCTCGAATGCAAACAATTTAATAAGATTAAACATGCAAGCTACAGACGAGTGCACATGGAGGAAAATGGTTATAGTTTTTTGTACAGACTGAAAACGTATATTATGCACTTTTTTGCATCTGGCACTTTTTGGCCAGCAAAAGTTGTTGCTTTAAAAACCTCAGATTTAGATTTTATCATAATTGTGATGCTGTAAATGGGTTTTTATATAAAAAATTGTAATGAACCAATTACTTTCTTCTTACCCGTATGTTACTATAATATTGAAGCAGTGAAACAGTAAAATACTGTAAATACCACTGTAATTGTATTCAAATAAATAATTAATCTATCACAAATGAATACAAGGGATGTCTGAAATGATATCACATCCATGATACATTTATATTTTATTTTTTTCCCAGTAGAATTATTGGCACACCTAAATACACCCCAACCCAACTGCATGTACAACCAGGAAGTCATGTGGGTTAACACGCGAAGGCATGCATCTAACCTGATGACTTCTATTGGCTCTTATGCATTGCACTCAATGTACTTACTGAACTAAAGTCTACTGTACAAAAATCCCTTCTACTGTGCTCTACTGTTTGTATGACTCTGTGCTGTCCAAACTTGTGAGAAAGACATCCGGTTCTGAATGAACAAATGTGGTCTTGTTTGAGTGAGAACCTCATTGGAATAATGCCCAGTATACTTTACAAGCGTTCCTTTTTGGAAATTTGGGGTTTTAAGCAGTGACTCTTATGTAGAGAAACTTACAGTTGGGGAATTCAATCAACGTAGAAACAACCAAATACACGTAAAAGCAAAATCAGCATTTCTATAATCGTTACAGAGAAATTCTAGTAACTTTTGTTTCTCAGAACACTTGAGCATGATCATTGCCCGTTCTAAAGCCTTTTAGAAAGAATAGTAAAATACTGGTTGTTCAAGAGGTTGCTATGTCATTGAACTTTCTCTTGACACTGATAGTAAATTTTTTCATGCTATAGTCAATACACTGCTTTTAAGTTGGCTGTTTGATGGAAACAGAATAATTATTTAGCATTTTAGAAAATGATTAATAAACTGGGTGATTTGAATTGTCTCGTGCCTAACAACTGCTCTTAGCCATGGTGATTTGGTCATATACTCCATTGCTCCTTTCTGCCTACATTATCTCTGTCGAGCAACTCACTGCTCACAAGACGAGAGTTGCAAGCATGTCAGGGCAGCCGCAGTCCAGGTAGTCTACACCTAGAAATCGTAGCAGATGTTAAAATAGTTATTTTCCAAGTACATGGTGAGGTTAATATGATGTTAACATCCAAAGCAGAAGTGTATTATCACAGGCTCTATTCATTTCCACTTGTTTGGGACCCTGTAGAGGCTTTGTGAAAACAGAAAGACTAAAAACAACATGGTTTTGGAATGAATACGCATATTTTGTGTTTTTAAGAATGTTGTGAATACTTTCACTGAATTTAAAAGGCAAAACACACACAAAAAATCTGATCAGGCTAAGAATCTCAATCACTGAGAAATGTCCTTGTCTCAATGTCAACACCCATCTCAATGTCAACAGTGAAGAGGCAACTCTGGGATGCTGGCCTATTTTCTGGTCTTCCACTGTCCAGTGTCTGTGTTCTGTTGCTTATCTTAAGCGTTTCTTTTTATCAGCCAGTCTGAAATATGGCTTTGTCTTTGCAACTCTGCCTAGAAAGCCATCATCGCGGAGTCACCCCTGTACTGTTAACATTGAGAGAGGTTTTGGGGGTACTATTTAATGAAGCTGCCAGTTGTGGACCTGTGATGCATCTGTTTCTCAAACTGTAATGTATTTGTCCTCTTGCTCAGCTGTGAACCGGGGCCTCCCACTCCTCTTTCTATTCTGGTTAGAGCCTGTTTGCGCTGTTCTGTGAATGGTGTAGTAAACAACATTGTAGGAGATATTCCATTAAACATCATCATTGGCTACACGGAATTTCTGAACAATTTGATGTTATTTAAATGGACAAAAAAAATCCTATTTAAATAACATCTTCTAATAAGGACATTTCTAAGAGACGCCAAACTTTTAAACGGTCATGTACATTTTGTGCCTGGTTTCACTCCGATTTAGCCTATGATCATTGGGCTTAGCCTGAGGTGTTCTGAATGGTTTCTTAAAATGTCTGACATTTCTTTCTTGAAATTCTTGTTACTTTATATTTTGTAGATGTTTTATGTTTATTTGTATTTATTGTAATCTTATGTATATATAGTTATGTGAAATTGTCCTATGTCTATACAATATATTGAACCATATTGAATCGCAATGTCTATAGAATCATGAACATGTTGAGAATCATAATACAAATTGTTCCGGCACCACAGACAGTGTGAATAGGGTGGCTATCATACATGTTGAGAAATTGAAAGAGGGCTTCAAGCTCATTACAATTCTGTAACATGTTTCCAAAGTCAATTTTAACTAGTTTGTATATACTTTAAACATTTCTTTAAAAAATATATATTTAAAACAGTTCTTTAAAACATTTTCTTTAAAAAAATGTAATGTTAACATTTCTAAAAGAATATCAACATTCCTATTTCAATTTTTATTGGTTGTGACTTTTTGTATGTGTAATTAATTTCAGTCTGGTGATCATTTGCTTTAGAGCTTTTCTCTTAATTTTTCAGAATCCCTCAAAGAAGCAAGGCTGAACAAACGAACCAACCAAGATTTTCCCTACCCTTTCGGAGCTTCTGCCCTCACCAATCGGCAATGGAAACCATAGTATTTGCACTTTGTACTTTAAAAATGTAAATTCACTTTGTAGAAATAAGGTATTTAAACAGACTGCTGAATCTGTGAATGACGTAGTTTTTTTTTTAATGACTTTACAAAAAACATTTAACACATACAATGTATGTGTCCTTTGTGTCTAAAAAATATACTTTTGAGAGTTGTACAAGTTTTGTGATGTTGCATTTTGTGTGCCATTTGTACTGTTCCCTTTTGTTGTCATTTATATTATAGCAGATGTATGTATAGAAACTTTGGCTGAAACAATAACTTAGGCACCTCTTAATCTTTCATGTATGTGCTGTCCAGCAGCCTTGCCTGAGCTCTGTACAGCTGTTTGAATTATTAAACATGGATCATCCCAAAATACATTTTGTATACATGTCAATTAGAAATAAAGAACTCTTTTGTAAAAATGTTCATTGAATGTGTCTATTGTTCATACAAGGGAGGATTGGATAAGAAGTACTAAATGCTGTAAAAAGTATTACCATAAATTCCTGTATATAATAATACAGCTCCAGAAAAAATTAAGAGACCACTACACTTTTTCTTTCCTCTCCAAAAAAGATGAAAAGAAAAGTTTTGTGTGAGGATTCAATTTGCAGTGGTCTCTTAATTTTAACCCTTCTGTTCCCCACTCAAAACCTTCTTTTAGACTTTTTTGGAAACAAAAGAAAAAGGTGCAGAGGTCTCTTAATTTTTTCTGGAGCTGTAGATCCAATTCTTCATTTGCATGTTCTGTCAATGAACTGTAATAGTTTTGCATTTTTAGTAACAGTTTATAAGAGGATCATGTAGAGGTACTATGTATTCCAAAAGTATTCAGAACCTGTTCACTGTTCTGCATTTTTTTTTTATTACAGCATTATTCGAAAATGGATTGAATAGATATTTTTCTTCATTAATCTGTATAAAATACCTGTATAATTTCTGTATAAAAAATAGTTTCTTTTTACATTTTTGCAAATTCATAACAAAAACAGAAATGTACATACATATTCTGTCTGTTTTACTCATTACTATGTTTTGTTGAAGCATCTTTGCCAGAGATTACAGCCTTGAGTCTTCTTGTGTATGAAGCTACCAGTGTGGCGCAACTGTATTTGGGGAGTTTCTCCTTTTCTTCTCCGCAGATCCTCTCAAGCAGCCAGGCTGGATCGGGAAGGTCGATTCATCGCCATTTTCTGCTCTCCCCTGAGTTTTTCAGTCGGGTTCAAGTCTGTGCTCTCAAGAACATTCACAGACTTGTTCCGAAGCCATTCCTGCATTGATTTGGTTGTGGGATTAGGGTTGTTGTCCTGTTGGAAGGTGAACTTTCACCCCAGTCTAAGGTCTTGAGCACTGCGGTCCCGAATTGTCTTGCAACTGAAATACATCCCAACAGGATTATGTTGCCACCACCTTGCTTCAATCTAAGGATGTTATTTACCTGTTGATGAGTGGTGCCTGGTTTCTTCCAGATATAGCACTTGTTATTCAGGCCAAATAGTTCAAACTTGGTTTTATCAGACTTGAGAATCTTGTTTCACATGGTCTGAGAGACCTTTAGTTGTCTTTTACCTAACTCCAAGCTGTACCATCCTGGTCTGATTGGTGGAATGCTGTAGGGATGGTTGTCCTTCTGGAAGGTTCTCCCACTACCACTCTGGAGCTCTATCATAGTGACAAATGGGTTCTTGGTTACTTACCTGACCAAGGACCTTCTCCCTTGACATATCAGTATGGGTGACAGTTGCGCTCCAGAATGAGTGCTCGTGGTTCCAAACTTCTTCAATTTAAGAATGATGGAAGCTACTTTGTTCTTTGGTGCTGTCAATGCTGCATATTTTTGGGGTGTTCTTCAGCAGATCTGAGCTTATAATGAATTGTAGTCAAACTGCTTTGAAAACCTATAATGACTTGTAGTCAAACTGCTTTGAAAATAGACAATTTAGATAATACATTAGGCCCCAAAGCACACTAAAATAAAAACAAATTATGTCATATTATTATTTGTGTTATAAATTATAATTTGATGCTTACTTCTGAAGTGCATAAAAGACAATCAAACAAATCAATAAAAATAAATCAACAAAAACCTGACAAAACTGACAGAAAAACACAGCTGACAATCTCAGATTGGTAAAACAAGGAGCAAAGCAAAAGGCCCTCTTACAAAAAAAGGCCCAGTTTAAAAGAGTCCAGAGTATATGATGGTGATCCAGCAGGGCATTCCAAAGTTTGAAGTCTATCAAGCGGAAGGCCTGATCCCCAAAGAAGCATAGCTTGGTCCTCCAGGGCATTGAGGATCCGGCTATCAATTGACCTGAGGGTGCATATAAAGTAGTATTAAGCTTTCTAAAGCACTATTCATGTGTTTGGGTTTGCTTTGAGAAAGGTCATTCACTTAATTACTAAGAAGTAGCTCTGGGAAAACTGCATACTGGAACATTATGCTTATGTTGATTGGGATCCAAGACACATTACAACCAACAGAGCTTTTTCTCATAATCCTCTCATAAAATTACAGTATAATGTCATGATGCCATTATTTCAATACTGTTCCCTCAACATACTTCAGCAATATTGCATGGATACAATTGAAGTGGTTATGACTTAATTTGAGAGTTCCATTAAGTTTATGTTAGCTGTCTCATGGGCGATGTGGCCTGTACAAGTCATTAATGTATGGCATAGAAGGTCCTGTTTTGCTGTGTTTTGTCAGATTAAAACGTTCAAGAAAAGGCAGAAATTCAAACGAAATTCGAATGTTCCCCCATCCCAATCTACTGCTAGCCACTATGACACGAACGTCAATATCAATTAAAAAATATACTATGTTCACCAATTTTGGGAAGTTCTTAATAAGGAAGAGCTAAATGACCAAGGCCAGGTTTTACAAAGCACTAATGTGTAAGGTGGGCGTAGGTACCTCGTTATTTTATCAGAGCGTTTTCCCGAAAGCGTCATTACTTAAGTGGCACGTTACATCGTTCGTTATTTAACGAGCGCTCCGGACCACTCCTCAAGCCCAGATCACACCACCGACCAAAGTGAGCTGCGTCATTATTGCGCACGTAATTTTGAAGCGTTCAATTCACATTTGGCGCGCCGCTACTGCAAACGTTGTTCTTTGTTTCTTTAGTTGTATTGACACCTTGCTAGGAACTTGTTGTAATTCGTGGTGAAAAGTATATATCATGGTTAAGCAGTGGTTGACTTGGGCCTTCTACTTTTAAGCAAACAGCATTCCGGCTACATTTTTAAGGGCTTGCCGTGTTAACACATACACTTTCATTAATTAACATAGTCCAATGTGCGATTTGTCTGTTCGTACACTTATTTCATCCGAAGTCGTGCGCTCTGGATAAAAGTGAGTGTTTGACTTTTGTAATACAAATATAACTTGATGATTAGTTAGCTTTCAAGAGGGATCATGTTAACGAAATTGTATTAAATGTATTTAACAGCTCAACTACAGCCTATTGTAGATCGGATTCATACATGTATATGATGTATGCACACAAGCTAGCTCAAATTCCCTACATACGATTCGGAGAGTACATATGACCCGCGGATTAATGAGAAAATGCACACCAAGCTAACTTGGTAGCGAACACTGAGTATTTTATGTTATATATCAGCTAATTTGAGCGAGGGATACGCGCGTAGACGATGTTTTCTAGTTTTAAGCGCACTGATGCCGTTGAGTTGGCCGGTCTTTACACTCTTTCATTCCCATGCCTTTCATATCGTTTGGAATGGAATGTAATTATGCTATGAATACGTGTTGAAATATAGCCACTTGCATTTCGATAGAGCTTGCGTACTTATCAGAAGCATTTAATGTCGTCGGCGATATATCCAACTACTACTTCGGCATTAATAAGGAAATTTAAAACTAGAAGAAATAGAGAAATGTATAGTGGAATAAACTGTTTATTTACAAATGGTTGTTGACTTCAGCCAAAATCAAATCTCCAGAAATTGATCACGTATCATCCAATCATGTATTCCTCGGGTAGCTATATAGAATAGAAGTCACATATCAATCAACACAATCTATTCTAAGTGTTTGGAACAGTGATGTGCCTGTTAAGGTCGGTTAAGGCTACGTCTGTCGTTAAACCATGGTATGTGCTGTTCTATCGGTAAACCGGGCACAGGTAAACAGAATTCATAACTAATCAGTGACCTTAATTGATCATTTACTCTTCCTTTTTATTTGATTTATCGCTGGTTAGTTTTGAACTCTCTTCACCTGGTTACTTAGATCATGATTATACTTCCCTAAAGCGATGAACACAGCCGAACCAAGTTGCGTACTTTTACTTTATACTTTTTACACCCCTGCCTAGAACCACTATACCAAATTGTTAATAGCATCATTAGCATTAGATTAGCATGCATATAGTGGCCATTTGATTGATGTAGTCTCCAATTCGAGAACAATGTGTAAGTGCAGGCCTTTTACAGGTTACACAGATGTCAACATTTGGACTCTTAAAATGTTCACCCGGCACAGCCAGAAGAGGACTGGTCACCCCTCTGAGCCTGGATCCTCTCTAGCTATCTCCCTAAATTTCGGCCTTCTTAGGGAGTTTTTCCGAGCCAATGAACTTCCTGAGTGAAAAAGTGATTCAGATGGGAGAACCTGCCTGGTGGACAATGATGTAAGCAGCGCTCAATCAATTAGGCCTTTATGGTAGAGTGGCTAGATGGAAGCAAATCCTGAATAAAAGGCACATGAAGGTATCACTGATCACCTGGTTGATACCATGCCTACAGTGAAGCATGGTGGTGTGAGCATCACTATGGGGAACCTTTCAGAGGCAGGGACTGGGAGTCTGTTCAGCAAACTACAATGAGTTCCCTGATGAAAACCTGATCCTGAGTGCACTCAGACTGGGGTAAAGAATATTAATCTTTTAGCACAACAATGACGCAAAGCAACTGGCCAAAACAATGCTCGAGTGGTTTCCAGAAAAGTCTTTATACGCCCTTGAGTGACCTACCTTTTGAAGATAATTTCTCTCAATTGGAGGTTGAATTCATAGGATTAGAGTGTAAGATTAATTTGATGAACGCCAATGACATATTTTCACAAATGTTCTTGTTCTTATTTAAGGAAACCAATAACTGGAGGGGATTACTATATACTGCCCACTTTTCCACATCTGCTCTGTGGCAAAAGGGGTAGAAGGGGTGCAAAATATATAGGGCCCTAACGTGTAAAGGGGCCCTAAAAAATATTAGAATCTTGAATAAAGAGGGGAGGGGTCCTCAGAGACCGCCTATGTACAGGGCCCAGTGTTTTGTGCTACACCCCTGACTCTGCTGCCTGGATCTCCTTAACTGGGGGGGGGGGGGGGGGGTTTCTAAAACTGGAACAGAAGGGAACTATCTTAAGCGGACTCAGCCCGGACTCAGCTAAACATGTATAGAAAAGAAAATACAATACTGAGGGCAAGGCCCAATCAAATATACGGCACATAGAACCATAGTTCTGTGGCAGCGCGACGCCGACAATAAACAACAAGGATATGGGAACAGAGGGTCTAAAAAAAAAGCACTAATATTATGGGAACCAGATGTGAATGATGAAACAAGAAGGTGTGCTGTTGGGGAACGATGACACTAGAAGGCCAGCGAGTTCGACCGGTGCTGAGTACTGTAGGTGGAGAAGGATGTGCTGCATGGTGGGGAATCCTGATACTGGCACGATATTACACCAATTTACATTGCTTCGTTTTAAGTCATTTTTTTTGTACAAAAATTAATAGAGAACATGCCTTTGTGTTGAGGTTATATGTTTGTTTTGTGCAGTTTTAAGTGTACATCAACCGCTAATACTGAAAATACTTTTGTTTATAAATTACTATTCAATTACTATTCAAAATTACTATTCAAGGTGCATCTTAGCTGTTTCTAATACATGCTTAGCGTTTTAATATTCATATGTGCTGATGCCTTTTACAATCGTCTTAATCAGTAAGACACACATTTGAACCATAGGGCAAAGAATAATTTTCACAAAGATATTGCTGAGTCAAAACTATGCAATGAACCTGTAGACCATGAGCATTGACCATGAGTATACAAACTTCTTAGGTAAAAGTTATACTCTCATAAAGCTTCAAAGTAAGACTGCAAACCTCTATTCAATTTTACAAAGATGATTAGTTGACTGAATCTGTTTAGGTTTAAAACAAAAACATGAAATTTCTAGGGGCATCGAGGACGAATTTGAAACCCCTGGTTTAGGCAAATCAGCAGAGCAGGAAGTACCACTTCAGAGTTGTCTTTTAGAAAGAGGAAACTTTGATCATTTATCATTACGTCTGCTGTTAGGAACATTGCTGAAAGACATCGGATCGCTTCATCGAGGAAAACTGCAACTACATATTGAACTGACTTGTAGTGCAATCGTTGCAACCTGGAGTCATAGAGAAATGAATCAAAACCCAAATAATTAACTTTGTCTTCTTCTGTCCAATTATGTGTGAAACAAATTTCAATGACCGACAAATCCCACTCGATCACAAAGCAATTCTTATGACCAATTTGCACACAAAGTAATACGTCACTTTCATCTATGAGACATTCAGATTGCATCTGTTCTTTATTAGATCCTGTGGAACAGGTGTTTTGCAAAAGTATCAAGGTGATCGTTGAAGAACTATTTCATATCTTGAAAGGATCAAGGATCTCTATCTCAATAAATACAACCTAAGAATGAGCTGTTGACTGGATACTGCTAGCTAGCTAACTTAACAATGTGCAACACAATGGCTTGTTGTTATGAAGGATTCATTTTTGGAAGTGACCTTACATCATGATATTAAGCTAGAGTTAGCTACTGTACAACAGATTTCAAAGACTGGTAGCTGGATGTTATTGGGATTTTCCTGCCTGATGAACTATGAATTAAAGAATGTAATTACAAATTGCATTTGGAGCACAGTAGATTAACTGGACCAAAGAAGCGTTTATGTTAATTCCATTGATTTGTGCCTTGCTTCTTGCTGTACAAACTGGGAATTTGATGCTTATTTTGGCTAGGTTAAGAAATTCAAATTCACTCAATAAAGATTGAGTTAAACATATATTTGTGTTTTGATGACACAATTGAATCATTAACATTAATATTTAGTACATTAAGTAGTTGTACTATGGTTTAAGATTGATGTTACTTTGTTATGTATATTCTGTTCCTATTTTTCAGTAAATTGCTCTTCTTTTAAGCAGGGCTTTGGGTGCTGTAAAGAAAATATAGTTTTACTACTGGTTACACAACCATTTTAGTACCATCCTTATATCATCTATCCTCCATTTTCGAAGGGGGTGGTAAAACCAGACCATGTTCTGGATAATATCACATATTTGACACCAATCTACAAATCATAAAATGTAAGTCAACAAGGCTGAGCGAAAAGGTCAGTCTCCGGTTCGGGACCATTGCATAGCTGTCTGCATAGTCTGCATCTCAGGAATTTAAAAGCTTTAGGTAACATTTCTCATTAAATGATGTGTAGTGTAGGACATCATAACACATACATAACCTATACCTACTACATTCATAGCCAGAACATTATAACAGCCATCCAGAAGTTGCCTCAAGCATGAATGACCTGTAAATGTCAAATGCTGTAAGTTAGGTATCATGTGTGTTTCTGTAGTACCTACTGAACAAAACACCTCAGAACAGACATGATGGCCATTGTATCCTTATATTACATTAAAACATTGTAGAAACTAAATACAAACTTTTGTTCTCAAGCCATTTCAAACCCATTCCAATACACCACTTCAACATATGATAACCTAATGCACTTAAAGCATGCATCACATTAAACCACTCTACAGAAATACTGAAAGATCCACATCAATGCAACAGGTTAACACAAACACAGAAACACACAGTTACACATTCTGACACCTCAATGTACACCCACATTCACATTAAAAACATTCACATCCATCTGTCTTCAGTCTATCTGGCACATGTCAAGGGATCTGAAATTAGCACCAACACTTTTTCCAATTCCCAAATTTGCCTGAGGGGATTGTCAAGCTGTCTGAAAACTGTGATGAGGCACAGCCTTCACAATGCATGTCTAATAGATGGCTGTCTGCTTAAGATAGTGCGAACAACATGTTTTATTGAGGACAGATTACACATTCATAATGTACCATGTGATGCAAAAGCTTGTATTTATATACTGTTCAGTCCATAAGTACTTGGACAGTGGTGTTCTGTTTTTTTGCCTGTATTCCAACACATTGGATTTGAAATTAAAGCTTGGCTAAAAGGTAAAAGCGCATTGTCAGTTGTCATATTAAAATATTTTGCATTCATGAGATGTGTAATAGCTACAGTTAATTCAAACACAGGGTAAATGTAATTGGACAAGTTAATGTAATGTTGTCATGCCTAGTGTTTGCAAGGAAGAAGATGCACCAGGCAAGGCTGCAAGAAATAAATGGCGGAGGATTACCAGGAGATGGAGGTGGCAGAGGGCGCCAAGATTACAACCACCATCACCCATTCTTCCCAAACCCCAACGGGAGGCTGCCCCTGAAACAACGTTGCCTCCACTAAAAAGAGGTTTGACCTTGTGTTTT
Organism: Esox niger; assembly: GCA_016801105.1. Classification (NCBI taxonomy): domain Eukaryota; kingdom Metazoa; phylum Chordata; class Actinopteri; order Esociformes; family Esocidae; genus Esox; species Esox niger. Next base: position 20,849 of record JACXGJ010000657.1, read on the forward strand.
GATTTCTCCCTCAACTCACCCTTCTGTTTTGATTAATGAAACACCATCCAGGGCCCTGGACACTGGAGAAGGTTCCTTGAAAAGTGCTTTTCAGTCATTATATCCATTAGATATGGGTTCCAGCATTTTCCCTTCACTGGGGTTGTGACTATTTTTAAAATACATATGTAATAAGTATTTTAGAAATACACCCTTGAGGAGTTGGGGTCACAGGCAGGGGATCTGTCATTACTGATTCCTCCCAATCGTAATATTACATCTCAACCTGATATGGATCCAACTATCTTCCAAGACCAGAGGTAATATCTCCCTAGCACTGTAATGTAGGATTTGGCTGAAGAGAAGTCAACATTCTGATTTCCTTTCGGCAGAGACATTCTTTAGAACTGTCTCTGATTCCAGCAGAGGTCGGGAAGACAACTTATTTGCCATAAGACAAGTACTCAATCTTACACTTGATATGGGCATGAGTAATATACCTATCTTCAACAAGTTCTTCCAGCATTTGTCAGAGAATGAAGGTCATGCATGACATCTGGTGGAAACAGATAGGTAAGGCTTCAGTGAGACTGTATAATAACAATCTATCTGGATTTTCTTCTACAGTATGCAGAGAGTACTGGGAGTTGGTTTGGGAGATACAAGGTAAATATCTCTTCTGAAATTCTTAACACAAATGTGATTTCCAATGGCCCAGACCTCTTTAGTTCTTGCTATGTTCTTGTAGTATTCTGACCATTGGGGTATTGTAATTACTTTTAAATTCACCTTCTTTGTTGCCCATGAGTACTTCAGTTGGCCTGAGAATTTCCATTTCTTTTGTCCAGTAATACTTGAGCATCAACTCACAGCTAATAATAGTAATCAAAACTATTTCAACAGCTTCTACATCTTTTCATCACAAAATGATTCTCAAATTTCCTGCATAAAAAGATACATACATATGTAGCTAGCTACTAGCTACAAGAGTAAGTCTGAACTAATGTACAACAATGTTTAGCCAAAGTGGAAAGTTTGGATTTTTTTAAGCATCAAGCAGATGGAGTAACAATCCAGAAGGATCCACACAGTGTTCGTGGAGGCAGGGTTTGTGAACACGGGCATATCAGCACATTGCCATTCCCAATGTCTGGCTAACATTTCTACTTACCCATTTCCTCTGTCTTGTACTAAATGACATCTGTTGTTAAGTTCACTCACTTATGACAGTGGGCCAAGCATTTGAGGAATCCTCTGACTGAATTATGGCTAAATTATGCTACGACTGCCAGCTCTGCATCACCTGCAGTCTGCCTCATGGGGTAAGAGACCATAAACTAAACAACTAAATAAGGTGTGTTTCTAGGGTATTCAAATAAAAATACTATTTATCAAACATTAACATTATTTGCATTATTTGCACATTTTTGCTATTGCTAAATATCTACAAAATGTTTTGGAGCTCTCTGCCTAGGCTCCCTCACAGCACTATGGCAACTATGGATCAAATGCATTCCTCGAACACTGCAGAGTTCTTAATAAAGTCCCTAATAACATCATCACCATGCACAGGCATTTGCTTAAGGTGAAACATCATATTGTTCTGAGGTCAACAGCGCAATGCATGGCTTCTCGCTGAATAAAATAAATTAAAGAAAATGATCCGCTCAGATTTGCTTTCTGTGTCTTAAACATGTTCAACTTCTTGCAGACTTTATAAATTGCTCAAGTTGTTTTCAATGGAATCAGTTCCTGTCTCAAAATCAATAACAAGGCAATCCACTTCTAAACTTGCTCTTGAAAGGTCTCATAGGTTTGGGAGGTATGTGATCGATAGGCCCTCAAGCAGTTATTTGTTTCCCCAAACACATTAAGGGCACAGCTAATAAGAAAATGTGTTTGAAGGGCAGAGCCGTGTTATAGTAGTAACACCCCCCATCTGATCCATCAGACCAAGTGTTCAATCTCATCCTACCGTCCTATTGTACTCCTATGTACCTGTATATCCCTAGATTCCATACGTACTGAATGAATTGAAAATAGCCCACAATAAATCTGCCAGTGACATGCCAGAGATTTCTCCATAAAGTCCACCAGGTTGCTGTAGCAAGTGGTGGACTGGTGATTTAACCCGAGGATATTGACCTGCCGACCTTCACCTCATGCTGTAGGTGAATACCAGGAGGGTGAGGGAATGATGCTGTCATTCAAGACTCAGGAGTCGCTTTTGGACTGGCTGTGGTTGCTGTAAAAGAGGCTCAGAAAGACCATCTCCCTAGCTAAGCGTTGGCCGGGAAGTCGTTTGTGCACTACGTATAAGCCTGTCATAGAAAGATGTACAGCTGATGTAAAGGGTATTTTTACTTATTAAAAACGTAATGAATTGCCTAGTAGGGCAGGGAAAGATGACTAGGAAGCTTTAGATGTGTGTTTTACAGACCCATGAGCTACGCTACTTAGCTGAATCAAGAGCATACATACTTTAAACTGGTAAATCAATGAGCATTTTCAGGTGTGTACCAGGAGGTGTTATTTTGACTTCTTTAGGTTTGTTACAATGAAATTAAACATTTGGCTGTAGTTTAATTTCTGTTCTCTATTAGGTTTAGTTTGTCTCCAAAACAAATGTAATTCAAATTTCGTTTTTTTAGATCTTTTTACACTGACTCAAAATAAATAAGAATTTGCCAATGGTTTTCTTTGTAAATAGAAATGTAAATTTGATAGAAAAAAAGTATCTAAATATTTTGCATGAATATTCAAGCCCTGCTTTGAAAACATCCAGTTTCTACATATGAAATAAACTGCCAAAACTTCAAGAAAATGACCTTACCAGGTACATGTCCATCACACAATGAAAATTTTAACCTGGTAATCAGTTTATTCTGTGAGATTACCAGTAGCCAGACACTCTTCCAAAAATATTTTGAATCCACACTGTCAAGATCACTGGGACAATTATAAAGTGTTGCAAATCAAGTGAGCAGGTGGGCAACAATCTTGATAGAATGTACAAAGATTTTTTTTCTCTCCTTTATAGTCTGGTTTGTATCAATTTGGCATATGGAGTTGTTTTAAGATGAATTTGTCATAGATCACTTAGTCGTGTAGCAATTGTATATGGAGTTTTAGAGTTTATGCACAAATCCCTAAAAATACCAAAAAACTATTTGAGTTTATAGTGAAATGGCTGTTAAGAGTTACTCTACATAAAAGTATTTTCAAACTAGCGATATGTTTCCCCAACCAACCGTTTGTTTTTCAGTGCTTGTCTTGTATTTAAACATTGTTGAACAGGCAGGATACCGGCTCAAGGAGGCTAAAACCATGACATGAAAAGAAAACAACTTTAGACTGGAACGGAATCCAAACAATGACCAAAAAGAAACATGAAGAAAGAAGGAACTTAAATAGGGACTGTGATCAGGAGCACAGGATCTCACAACATGATCTCACAACATGCCTGCATCCTAAAAAAACTATAATATTTTGTTTCCCGATTATTTCTTAACCAGTTATGTTTTGTACCCTTCTCCCAAAGCAGAAAAAATAATATTCTATTTTATATTTATATCGCAAAATAGGATTTAAAACAGCAACTCAACAGAAATCATAATCATACCAATTGAAGCTCTCACCCCTTTTAAATCGTTTTTTAAATAAATAAGTTCCAGAAGGTGGGATCAGATGTGGAGGAATGGCCTTTGGAGAGTAATAGTTTATTGTTCACCAGCAAAGGGTTTTTCGTCATGACAGTCTTGAACATACAAAAGATTTGTTGTTTTCACTGAACAATTTAAAATCAAATTCTCACTTCATTAGTCAAGAGGAAGTAGCTTGTTGTTACCCTAAATAATCTTTCTTTGGATAAAAACATGATTCTGACAAGATAAAATAAGCAATGGTCATTTAAGCTGACAGTCTTATTACGTTCATATAACATTATGTGGACCATGATCCGAAAAAAACATGTTTTATGTTGCTTAACTTTTATTTTACCACCATAAGGCTAATTAAGATTTAAGGTGCACTCCCATCACATAAGCAAATTACAAGGTCCTCCAAAACCCCACTCTTCTCCAAAAGTGATCGTTTGGAAAATGGACCATATCCTGTCTCAGATACAAATCTCCCTGTCCCAACCAACGGAGGTGAAAATCATTTAATGTCTCTAAAATATTTTTTTTAGCTCCTTCCATGGAGAGAGAGCAAATTATTAATACAACATGGTATTGAGAAAAATCTGGCTGTTGACATGGGGAAGGACACAATGCAGCATGCTTGTTCCTATGGGTGAGTAAACTGTCTGCAGAGCTGTGGGACTGTGGATACACTCTGGTTCAAATGGATTTGTTAATAATGAATTACCTGGGGAATGCAGGGATTGTGATGAATGGCTCTCTGCTATTAATCAATCAACATCAGGGATCAAACAAATCATTTTATAATATAATTATTATTTGGGGATATAGAATTGGTTAGTGATGACATTGACACAAAGCAGGGGTCTCCAACAGGTTGAATGCCACAGCCTACTTATACACTTAAATGTAGCTTACATAAATAATTATTTGGTGAGCAATTCATTATTTGTATTCTACTGTAGCACAAACACAATCACATTTTAGAAACTGTAAGAAACTACCAGGGCCAAATTACTTCTGTTCAAGTTTAATAAAAAAAACAGAGGCCGAGTGTAAAAATGAGAGGCATGTCACAAGGTGGAAAAGTAGAGACCAAATGACAAAGACACACTTTCAATATTTAATACATAAACAAAGTTCCCCTTTCTCACAAAGGCCTTCTTACTGGCCTAGATGCCTGTAAAACCCATTAAACGTTCATCAATAATTGTTTATAAAACATTAGTCTTGAAATAGCAAACACATTGCAACACAGGGCTGATGGTTGCTGATGATGGGCCACTCTATGCCTATGCAGAGATTTCATAAAAAATCCACAAATTCCAGTTCCAATTGTTATACAGCATTAACGATGTCTACACTGTACACTTTCTGATCAACTTAATGTTATTTTAATGGACAATTTTTCCCCTTTTCTTTCAAAAATAAGGACATTTCTACGAGACCCCTAACGTTTGAATTTATGTCATACAATGGTTTATGTGGATACCTCCTTTTAGATGTTTCGGGGCCATAGCTGTCATCAGTCCAGAAACATCAGAGCTCTTGATACATCCATACCTTTCTCCATCTTAAATGTAGATGGGATAGGACACATCCCTTTATTCCTTGTTTCATGGCTGCAAAAGCAATTACTGTAGGCCCACAAAGTTTGCCACACTCTCCTTTTCCATGTTCCTCTGGCCAAGGTCCTTATAAGGTAGATCTTAGCACAGTGCCCACAAAAATATTGACTTTTCCCAAACAGCCGTGTAATCGGCTAATGCGCCAATGCATTGGATAGAGCAACTGCTGCTACAGAGTAAAGATACTTCATTTCATCTTTAGCCTCATTCATTATTCAGTCAACAATACCCACTATCTTCAACCCGAACCTCGTAACTGAGCTCTGACCACCATTCATACCACCACATGTCTCGTTAAAATTCCAACCCGATACAATGTTAAAGTGTTGACAAGTATATAATTTGTATTCCCCAGGGCCAAGACCCACGTAAACACCCTTTTACAGGCTGAACCTTAATGCAGGTTTTCTTAATTTGTTCCCATGGGTCAAAGAGAGACCGAGTGAGTGGTGGAGAAACAAGTCCATGAGTTTTGGCTTCGTCACGCCAAGTCTCACGATGGGAGCACTCCCCTCTCCCCTTTTTCCCTCCCTCCACCCATTCCTCTCACTCACACATGCACAAACACTCCTCCGGAGCACAGAGATACCATTGAAAGCGTGGACTCTGTGGGCACCAGTTTGTGTGCTTAATGGGCAAAAAGGAGGCACCCGACCTCACCACTGACAGGCCCCTCGGGTTGTGGATTCATGAAGAAATTACTGTCAGAACTCATAAGGGGCTTTAATGGCCTCTGGCCTAACCAAGGCTTCCCCCTTCCCCATGAGAGGCACTCATCTGCGGGTAAACAGTCTGAGGATGGCTAGGTCTTGGGAGTAGAGCTGAAGCCTTCCTCACTGCTTCCCTTAGTTGCATCACTGGACCACTGAGCCCACTTCACTCCATCGCCCCAGGACACTGCCACATACTACTCTCTTGCACATTAATTGCTGAGTAGGTGTGAGTTTTTAGGGGGGTAGTTAAAAAGAAAAACATTAAAGTGCTAAGTGTTTGGCAGAAAAGTACTTGTGACTTTCACAAGGACTCCTTTCACACTGTCAGTCTGTCTCAAGTTCAGTTTTTTTTCTAAAGAGTAACCATGAAAAAACATGACAGCTAGGACAGAATTATGACTACCAGTACAACACATTATAGCATGATCAATGTTCTCCCACAGAACAGCCATATCCTGTAGGAATTACTGAGGAGAGCACTTACTGTGACTGGACCTGTATTCAGAAAACATTTTAGATTTAGAGAGATGGTCTAGCATCAGTTTTTGGATCTTAGAAAAATTGATAATGTATCAAGGCTGGTATTCACACAGTATTTCAAACCAGAAAATATGTGGCAAGTACTACGAAAAGAGACATTTTACTCCTATTCTCAGGGAAAAAGTAAACGTTATAAAGCTACTTAAGTCAGAGCAGTTTAACCTACTCATCAGATATTTTGGAAGGTTAGCTCAAACTACACATGTACAAACAGGCTCTTCTGACAAATGTATCCTTTAGCGGAGGTAGTTGGACCGAGAGATGCTACAGGTCAAACTGATTAATAGAATTGGCTATCTGGTAGATATTTGTAAAACTATCAGGAGAGAAATGGTCACTGCACACCCGGCTCATCGCTGTAATGTTTCTTTGCATGATTGCGATTGCACTCCACCGATGTAACAGATTTCAGCTGAATTTGGGCATGTTGCATGAGGACTTCAAAGGGCAAAACAGAAAATCCCAGGGTGGAAAAGTGGGGTCAACATGTATCAAATTAGCCATAAATTCTTTTGACAACACAAGTTATTATTGTACCGCTTAAAGAACTGAAGTCGCTGACATAACCGATATCTTTAAGTTTTGCCCTGTGTGATGCTAATTTACAGGCATGGTAAATGTGATTGTGATTCTGTTATTGTTGCCTACTCTTTTTTGCTTCACATTGTTATGGCTTATGGGTCTTTGATTACAGTATGTAATGGAAGACACCACAAGAGATTCTTTAACAGAAGCTGTTGTTGGCAATATTGCATAATTTTCGATTTGTGGAAACAACTGTCTGCTAAATGTCAGTGTCTGGTTGCAGATGGTGTTAAAATCCCCAGAGAAAACTCACATTAAATGTTCCATGTTTTGAACAGCTTAGGAAATGGTATCTTGCATTTATGGCTTGTTGTTGTCTCTCTGTTATGCACTTGTGCAAATTGGACTGTACTCAGTTGGCAATACTTGGCCCTCATTCAGGGACTCTGGGCTTAGCCCACATGCATTGATTAACCATTACAATTTGGATTCTTAATATGTTCACCCGGCACAGACAGAAGAGGACTGGTCACCCCTCTGAGCCTGGTTCCTCTCTAGGTTTTTTCCTAATTTTTTTTTCCTGGCCACTGAAGTTCAACACACCTGTTGTTTGCTCCTTGGGGTTTAAGGCCAGATGTTTTGTAAAAGCACTTTGTGACAACTGTTGATGTAAAAAGGGCTTCATAAAATAATTTGATTTTGAAATTTGAAATTGATTGATTGATGATTGTTTTTGAGGAGGGAACACCTACTTCTACATATGGCTGCGTCATTTTGTTGATACAATGGCTGTGGAAGTTTGCCTTAGTTTACATTGTTGCCCCCTTAGGTTTACAGTAGTGTCATGTCCCTATGTAAAAACAATGAAGTAGTGGCTGCTCAGCTCCTCCAATCTCTGAGTTTTAATGACAATCTAGCAACAGAAGAGCCAGCCCAGGTTACCCTGAATTCTATCCCAGGCACAGGTTTTCTGTTCCAAAATATTTATTTAATAGCAACTGGTTCCATTGCTATTACTTAATTGATTATATAGGAGACAGTTGCTGAACTGAACTCAGAGTAATTTTCAATGTGTCTTACTGACCTACATTCCCCTCCAAAGGTATTGGAACGGTAAGGCAAATTCCTTTGTTTTTGTTGGTCACTGAAGACATTTGAGTTTAAGATCCAAAGATGAGTATGAGACATGAGTTTAGAATTTCAGCTTTAATTTCCTGGTATTCACATCTAGATGTGTTAAACAACTTAGGACATATCACCGTTTGTATTAGACCACAGCATTTTTAGGTGAGCAAAAAGAATCGAACAAATACTCTTAAAGTAAATAACATTTAACATTTGGTGGCATAACCCTTGCTTGCAATAACTGCCTCAAGCCTGCGACCCATCGACATCACCAAACTGTTGCATTCTTCATTTGTGATGCTATTCCAGGCTTTTACCACAGCTTCTTTCAGTTCTTGTTTGTTTCAGGATGTTTCTCCCTTCAGTCTCCTTTAAGGAGGTGAAATGCATGCTCTATTGGGTTAAGGTCAGGTGTTTGACTGACTTGGCCAGTCTAAAACCTTCCACTTTTTCCCCTGATGAAGTCCTTTGTTTTGTTGGCAGTGTGCTTTGGGTCAATGTCCTGCTGCATGATAAACTTCCCCCGATTAGTTTCAATGCATTTCTCTATGTAAATTGGCAGACAAAATGTTTCTGTACACTTCTGAATTCATTCTGTTGCTACCATCATCAGTTACATCCTAAATAAATATTAATGAGCATGTTCCAGAAGCAGCCATGCACGTCCAAGCCATGACATTACCTCCACCATGCTTCACAGATGAGCTTGTATGCTTCGGATCATAAGCAGTTCCTCACTTTCTCCACACTTTGGCCTTTCCATCGTGGTCTCATCAGTACATAAGATTGTGTTACAGAACTTTTGCGGCTCATCTCTGTACTTTGCAAATTTCAATCTGGTCTTCCGTTTCTTACTGCTGATGAGTGGTTTGCATCTTGTGGTGTGGCCTCTATATTTCTGCTCTCTGAGTCTTCTTCGAACAGTGGATTGTGATACCTTCACCCCTGCACTGTGGAGGTCGTTGGTGATGTCACTTGCTGAATGTTTTGGGGATATTCTCACAATATTTCTGTCATCAACTACTGTTGTTTTCCTTGGCCGACCTCTTCGACGTCTGTTGCTCAGTACATCAGTACTTTCTTTCATTTTCAGGACATTCCAAATTGTTGTTCTTGCTATGCCCAATGTTTGGCCCTGATCAATTTTCCTTCTTTTTTCAGCTTGACAATGACTTGCTATTCTCCCATAGACAGCTCTCTGTTCTTCATTTTGGTTTATTCTTTTTAACAAGAAATGCAGTCTTTACAGGTTCAAACCAAGGATGGAAACTTAGACTATTCATGAGTAGCTATTTAATGTTTGAACAATCAACCTAAAAGGCATTAGCTGGGCAACAAGAAATATCTGTCAGTCACATGTTACAGTTGTTTTGCTCACTTGAAAAATGGGTGGGTTCAAACAAAGGGTGGTATGTCCTGAGTTGTTTAACACATCTAGATGTGAATACCAGGAAATTAAAGCTGATATTCTGAAATCATCATTTGATCTTAAACCCAAATGTCTTCAGTGAACAACAAAACAAAGGAATTTGCCTTACCGTTCCAATACTTTTGGAGGGGACTGTATGTAGATGTCCAGGACTGCAATTCACTGTATTAGGCCACTATGCGGTGGTTCTTTTAATCTTCAAATTACTTGTGATACAGTAGCTGAATACCCTATCCATCTTATATAGTTAAAACAACTTCCCATAGTAGTTTGGTCACTGTCCATGGTGCATAAATAAGATGGGGATAAACTGAACATTTCAAGGCAACTTGTCACCTCAGAATAATTCAATGGTCTTGGCATTTGAAATGTATTTCTTCTGGTAGAACAACAATAAGCAGAATTCAATTCTATTTTGATGCTAGAACTGAATCTTTTTTTGGTTTTCTGAATTTCAACTGCCCCCTCAGTCACTTTTGCCGCAATGCATGTTTTTTAGGTTGGTTGGACAACATTGGTGTTCTGCAAACATTGATTCTTTATGGGTTAGAGTCAGGACTTTGACTGGAGCAATTTAAAACATTCATCTTTTTATTCTCCAACCACTCCAGTGTGTTGGTCTTGTGCGTGCGGTCATTGCCCTGCTGAAAGGTGAATTCTCACATCTTCCATTTTCTTTTAGTAGATTGAAGAAAGTTCTCATGCAGTATTACTCTGTATTTTGCTTAATCCATTCATAATTAAATTTTAAGAAACAGATGGGTCCCTGTTGATACGAAGCATCTCACAGCGTGATGCTGACACCGCCGTACATCACTGTAGGGATCATGGGTAGTGTTAGCCTGGTGTCACACAATGCTTTAAGTTTTGGCCAAAAAGCTCAATCATGATCTTATCCGACCAAAACATCTTTTTCCACATCGTAGCTGGGTAACTCTTCAAAATTCAAAGGCTTTTCTCTGTCCAATATCCAATACAGGCCAGTTTAATGCAGAGCTATTGAAATGGTTGCCTGGAGTACCATGAGTCCACTCAGCCACTGAACTCTGCAGCACTTTCAATGTGAAAGTGACATGATTGGATTCTCTGGAGTTATTAAGAATGGCAGTGGTGATGCATTTCCTATAATATTTTTATAGTCTTATAAATACAGGGTATATAGGTTTTATGAAAACAACCGGTTTAAAGCATGTAAATAAAATGTAACGGGTAACCTGGTGTGGTTGAGCACTCCCACCAGAATGAACCTACTGGTGGAAACATGCATTCACATGAACACACCTTCTCCACTCTTAAAGAAAAAATATGGGAAAGAAATATAACATGAAAAATAAATAAAGGAGTGGGACTGCAAAACATTCAAAATATATGTAACCCTACCACACATTTTAGTTTTTTCTTTTCTTGGAAAGCTGTTGAGATGTAGTAGACTATACAATATCAGTGTGTTTGCTGTGCTTGGTCAATCAACTGATCTCAGGCAGTGTATGGCTGTGGATTTACTGCAACTAATGGAATGTTTGAATGGAATGTTGGTATTTTGGCAGTTACTTTGACAAATTAAATGCAATCATCCTTCCAAAACTATCTGGCAAGCTATACGTAAAGGGCAGACAAATACTTCAAATTAATTATTTTACAAAATATCTTAACACATTTGGCTATCTTTGTTAGACATATTCCATGAACAATATGTTTGACCTTTTATCACATTCATAAGGAGGTGCACTTCCTTCTTCCTATTTTTTGCTAGTTTGAATAGCTCATTTAATCTATGAATTCCCTGTTGCTTTAATGCTGGAACACAGGTACATGTTCAATATTACATATTGCTATTGTTTCATGAATTATTCCGACACAAATGGCGAAAGAACTATGTACATATTTTCCTCAGATTGTTGTTTGATGTGTGACTGGATAATCAGAATGATGATGCAGATCATGTGGGGCGGTCTTTGATTGAGATCATGGCAGCCTCCTGTGTTTCATCAGATTGCATGTGTACAACAAGTGTACACAGGTGGAACTCAAGCCAAACACACAGGGTCCTTTGTGGAAAAAAGAGTGGCCCATTATCCTACCTAATAAGGGACCGAAACATAGATCCACAGTGCATATTTTAAGTTCCGAATGAGAATCCAATGCAGGTGGTGATCAAATGACAGCCAGCCTATTGCGATAACATAATTTATCACATATACTGTGAATCCTTATGTCACTGGTTTGCATGATCTGCTTTTGGGTGCTTGACCAACAATTAACCAGCCTCCCCCTGTGTTCTTTAGTCCTACCAGTCCGCCTAACATTTTGCTATTGCAGAGGAATTGGGATGTTGATGGGTCCAAGAGCTCCTCCTTTTCATCGTATATTCTTGCGATCATAGTGTTCACTTTGACTTGTCTTCAATCTGAGCCTCCAGAAAAGCACTTGTCTGCATTCAGTTTTATTTACAGTGTTTCCATAAGGCGCCAATTGGCCAACAAGATAATAAGGGATTATAAATTATACACTTGGTGCCTAAAATGTTGCCATGTAAACTCTCATGTAATAATTTGGTTGGCAAAGCATATTTTCTCTTGGGTTGATTTCAAAATACAGACAATAGCCATACCTAACAAGAGTAGCAATGTGTTTTAGGTTATGATTGCTATAACCAAAGTTCTGGATAATTACTCTAGCTTCCAAATACACTGTACAATATGGTGAAAAATCAATACATAAATTCCCCCAGTGTCACATCCTGGCACACAGGCCTAAATAGACAGCTGTTTGTTGTTATTGCCCTCACTCAGGTCAACATTTCTGTATTGCCAATTTTTTACTCTTAATATTTTGAGAAACTGGATTTTAGTTTTCCATGAGCTGTAAGCTGTAATCTTCCAGACTGAAACATAAAAGTATTGACATTTTTCACTTTATGGGTAATGAATATAGAATATACGAAGGTGTCTCTTTTTGATTTGAATTAAGGGAAAAAAAGAACTTTCCCACGATATACATTTTTTTAAAGATGCGCCTGTATGTGAGGTTTCAAAACTATGTAATGCTGTATGTTACTCCCACAATGTCTACCTTTGGCATGGTGGTAACCCGTTTGAGCCTGTCTGGGATGGGATTGGGTCGGGGGCTGCTGAGGCTGAGGAAGAGGCAACAGGGAGTTGGAGGGTAGCGCTGTGGGGTGCTGTTGGGGCAGCCGGGGTCCAAACTCAGGGGATTAACAGGGTGACTTCTCCTCTGGAATGTTCCGCTAACAGCCAAGGCCCGCCCACCCACAGCTGTCTGCTGCAGACAGGTGCACGGGGCGGGCGACTGGGGGAGGGGGGTGGTTGTGAAGGGGGGGTTTAATGGCTAGAGGAAGAAAACAATCCCTTACACAAGACCCTTACCGAAAGGCGTATCAATAAACGCTTGTGGGACATGACACTCAAGTAGGTTGGTGGGACCATCCGAATAACTCCCATTTTGCTGGGAGTTTAACATTAGTGAAGAGGAGAATCCCTGTCCCAGCTTGAAACAAAACAGAGTGACTACTGTAAATAACATGGATGATTTTAGGATTCGTACAGGAAATAGTTATCTCAGTCTTACAATGGCTTATATCACAGCCTACGCATACAGGCATTATGACTCACACATTAACAGTAGAGTTAAGGTGTGTTTATACTTCTCTGTCTACTAGCTCTCTTTCCAGAATCCAAACCCTTGAGCCCTTGTTTATACAGCTCTACCTCAGTAGACAATTTAACATACTCACGATTGCCACCCACAAGATGCATTGTCAAGCAGTCGATACTCAGCATTGAAATGATTCAGATCAGTAAAACAAAAACTCAAGTCCAATGTTAAACAGTTAGCCATTTCTCTGTGGAGTCTAATGTACTGCAGAAGAATAACAACACATTGACTGGCAACTGCTGTTGTCTGCATTGTATTTACAAACAGCTGGATAGTAACATGAAGCAGGTGGAAACATAACTCTGGCCTACTTTTTGTTTGAGAATGTACAAGTGCTTTTGTCCTTAATGTCAAGTATTACTTTGCAGAAATAGGAAAATACCAACCGTTCTATGTATAGTCCAGCAAAGCAACTTCTTTGCAGCAGACCACGACCAAATAAATGTGACTCGCCCTGTGAAGGGTAGCGGGTGCAAGCAATCTTTGAAAGCATCTTCTAAAGGCCAAAGGAAATTCCACACAAACCATTCTTTTGAAGCTTAGGGAATCCCTCTAGATAGTGTGTCTGATTGTGCTCCCAAGACGTTTTATTGATAGAGGGTCTGTGAAATCTGACTCTTTGTTTCTCTTTCTATGGGTGACCTGCCCTATCACGTCTAACATCCATTGACGGCCAGGTGACAACATGCTCCTCATGTTCTGTGGTTTTAGGAATCATGAGGTCAAAGGTTGTAGTGCAAGGTCATGTCTGAATCCAGGTGGGAATGGTGGATTTTTGGCAACACAAATGTAGCATTACCGAATTTCTTTCATACTGAAGGAGACACATACTTTGAGAACTGGGTTTAACCACAAGTAAAATGTGAATGCTGTGACTGAACATATCCAGAAATTTGAGACATCGAGTATGATCAGAAATGCAGCATTAATGCCATACATGCAAGCACATTTCCTGTGAAACCCCTGCCCTACATTGTAAAACGTATGTCACATATAGAAGACATGTTTATTCACCATGTTCGATGTACTTTACCCTAGCTGGTTATGAACAAAATGAGCGTACAGTCCAATCTGGATGATCATAGAATTTGTATGAGAAATGACTTATTGCTTACTATGATTTATTTTAAACATTCTTACATGCCCCACTGCATTATATAGTTACATGAAGTTTTCAAATAAAATTGAACCATGGATTACTGAAAAACTGTGCCTTGTGGCACGGAGTCTGGTTCTTACCACTACATCCTAAGCATCTGTGGACAACTGTCATCAGGCTTGAGAACCATCCCTCTGGAATGCTGTCGTCTTGAAGATAAATCTTAAAAGCACGCATACACAAGCACACACACACACACACACACACACCAGAATGCTTTAGAAATATTGCCTTCTCACAACGAAGATTGTGTCTGGGGCCTATGTTTAGCCAGAGGGTCAACTTGGCAGGGCATTAAGTGCTGTATGTGAGCTGCAGAAATATCTGGAAGAGGCATGTTTACAGAGTCACCTCACCAGGTCTGGCAGGAAGGATGGCTGTTTATCCAAACCTGTGCCTATTGAGACTGGATCTGGTTTCTGCAACTGCATCCCTTGCCTTTGCAGAGAGAATATTCTCTGTTTTTGGCGAACTGACAGGCTTGAGAAACTAACCCCTAACCAAAGAATGCAGTCCTCCTGAAGAAAAAAGAAAAAATATGTTTTAGTACATTATTGTCAGTTGACGGATCCGAGAATATTTTTGCTTGTGTTTGCTCTTATTTACTTTAAAAAGCATACGCACTTGAAGTATCTCTTCATTTGAAACTGTGGAGGAAATCCTATATACTTCAAGAAAAATATAAAATTGTGTTACGAATAACAATAGACCTTAGTGACTCAAAGAACCATTTGACCAACCTGCTGGCTCAAAATTGCCCACAAAATGTTTTTCAAATGTTTTCCTAAAGGATCCTTCAAAAACCTTTTCTATTTAGAGTGTAACAGATATTTTTTATGTGGGCTTATTTGACCCTTCCACAGATGAACATCTGAAATCAGACTAGAAATACATGTTCCTTAATCAGACACCTGCTTATCTGGGTCATATATTAAGTATATATCTTCACCAAAACGAATTATACTTAGCATTTAGCCGTATGCGTGACATGCCTCTGCACCTATACCCCCAAAAGCCACATAATAATATTTCATTACATGCTCATTAAATAAATCCACACCACTAACCATCATCCATCCGTTCCATAAAACTTCCAATATGCTAATCTGGTCTTCATAAATACAATTACATATTTCAATAAATGTTTTATAGACCTACTAGACATTTAAAATAAACTAAAACAAAAAAGCAACTAACCCCACTTACTGGTCTGTGGAGGTTCGCCCTGCACTGTTCAAATTATCCAATTTACATGGAGGAGCAAATATGGAGCGTCATCTTTTCAAAGATACGTAATATTATGTTTAGGTGTCAACTGCCTCAAGGTACAATGAAGATATTTGTCTTATAGTAAAATTCAGAAGGTATTCAGGCTTCAGACAAATAGATTTTTGCTCATCAATCCACAATAGGCCATAATGACGAAGCAAAAACAGTTTTTATATATTTGAATACAAAATAACATAAATAACAGAATAAGAAATCACATTGTTTCAAATGTAAAAAGGAGATCTGCAATAAAATGTTATCCTCAAAGTGTCTGGGATGTCATGTGTCTACATTTTATTAGTACCTCTGCAACAACCTAATCATTTCCAAACTTTATGATGGAGTAGGACTCATGTAACAAAGTAGCACTTCCAACTTTATGTTTATCTAATTTCACACTGTATAAAAAACCCTCAGTTGATGAGCAAACAAATACAAAAATGTACCTTGCTGGAAAATTCAAATGTTCTAAGTTTGTCATCTCACTTTGTCCTTTCATCTCTAGCCTTCTTAAATCCTCCTAGGCTCTATCTTTCTATTTCCCTAGAAACCAGAACTTTTGCTAGTTGGGGGTACAAGGTAAGCGTAAAGTAACACAGAAATTAAAATGCTATGTATTCATTGAAATAATATTTCTAACAATCACTAGATATCACACCAATTTCAGACAATCTTCTAATCAGCAATGAGTGGTAAAAACATTTGAAAGGCCTTCAAAATATCATATAGAGGGTAAAATGAAAGATGGTTTTAGAGACTGGTATATTTGTTTGTGGTTTCAGTGCATGTACAATGCAGCTGGAAAATACACAAAGACAGTACAGTATAGTGATTCTAATGCCATTGGGTAGTTGAGTACGGTTATTGTTTAAAACACCTGTGCATAAGGCCACATACATTGGGTTAATAAACTCCCTCCCAACAACAGATTTTGGCTTTGGTGGACTAATGTTCATGGCTGTGGTACACTATCATGGTGTTTTTACAGTGACATATACATCTACCCCTGGCCACTAGGTTAAAAATTCAGTCTCATTCCTTCCTGTGTTTCCCAGTGAATCTCTCATTTCTAGATTCTATTTTCTGTCCATGAAAATAATACTATTCTATCAACCCTCCCAAAAAATTATCAATCTATTCCAAATATTACAGCAGATTAGCAAGTCTGCTGAATGATGTTTCAACCACTTGTAAAATTCCAACTTACCCCCAAATAACCTGAAGATGCAGGTTTGGGAAGAGGGCAGCTAGCTTTTACCTGTGGTGCCTTCTAGTCTTCAATGATACAGGATGGATTTTCTGTTGGCTGCCACAACAATAAGAATTGTGTTCACTAGCAGGTGTGTCCCTGTAGATCACCATCTACAGTGTTTGGGGGAGATCATATAGGCACGTCTGCCTGTAGACCACCAGGCAGGACTTTGTACTTTCCCTGGAAGAGCAACAGTCAGGCTTGGCAGAACTGTTTCAACTCCCCCCACGTCTGCCTAATTACTGAGTGATGGCTCCAAACACGTTTAAGACAATGTGTCTCCCTGTCAAATACTTCAGCTCCAGTTATTTACCGGCCACAATGCAATTCCATTTTCCAGTCTTAGGTTTGGTCCTTTTAAATTAGATGAAACAATATTTAAAAGCACATCTAAAACACTGCTTGTATTAAATGACTCACTTTGAAAATGCTAAAATTGTGTAATATGATCCTACTTTCAGAAGATTGACATGTTCCCTCATTTTATTTTTCATGATGTGAAAAGTAAAAGAGGTCTTAGATCTGCGCTCCCTCTTAATAAAAATGCATCATAGAGTTGAAGGAACAGATGGTGAATAATCAGTAGCCAGTATTTTCTTGAGTAATTTATTTAAAGGAACGTTAAACAGGAAGCACGGTTCCTGATTTAACATATTGTCAACGATTTTCTGGAGAGGATTGAATGAAAAACCTGAAACATTTCAGGTTCAAATAATATATATAAAACATGAATGCAATGATCTAACAATTTTAGCTTTGTTCTGATGCTCATGTGCACATTGTAGGCGTTTTCGGCTGTGGAAAGTCAGCAAAGGCAGCTATGCAGCCCCATACGCAGCAAACTGCGGTGCACAGTGTGTTCTGACACCTTTCTATCAGCACTAGCATTAACCTGTTCAGCAATTTGAGCTACAGCCTGGTGGATCAGACCACAGTGGCCAGTCTTCACTCCACACATGCATCGATGAGTCTTGGCCACCCAAGGACTGCAAAGGTTTCCTAAGTTTTTTAATTCATGCACTCAATACTTGGTCAGGACTCCTTTTGCACAAATTACTGCATCGATGTCTCGTGGCATTGAGGCAGTTAGCCTGTGGCACTGCTGAGTTTTTATGAAAGCCCAGGTTGCTTTAATTGTGGCCTTCAGCTCGTCAATGGTGTTGGGACTGGTGTATCTAATTTTCAGTTTGACAATACCCCATAGTTTGTCTAGGGGGTTCAGGTCAGGTGAGTTGGCTGGCCAAACAAGCACAGTGATACCATGGGCAGCAAACCAGCTACCAGTCATTTTGGCACTGTGGGCAGGTGGGCAAGTACTACTGCAAAAGGTTATCTCCATAATTCTTGTCAGCAGATGCAAGCATGAAGTGCTCTAAAATCTTTTGGTAGACAGTTGCATTGACTCTGGACTTGATAAAACAGAGTGGACCCAGCAGATGACATGGCACCACAAATCATCACTGACTGTGAAAGATTCACTCTGAATTTCAAGGAACTTGGATTCTGTGCCTTCTGACTCTTCCTCCAGACTCTGGGACGTTGACTTAACTTAGATCTGAAGAGGACTTTGGACCCCTAATCAACGGTCCAGTTTTTTCTCCTTCACCCAGTTAAGACGCTTCTGACAGAGTCTCTGGTTCAGGAGTGGCTTGACACTAGGAATGCAACACTTGTAGCCCATTTCCTGGACACGTCTATGGACTCCAGCCTCAGTCCACTCCTTGTGAAGCTCCCCAATGTTGAATGGGCTTTGCTTGACAATCCTCTCAAGGTTGCGGTCTTTCCTGTTACTTGTGCACCTTTTTCTTACCACACTTTTCCCTTCCAGTCAACTTTCCATGAATATGCTTTGATACAGCACTCGAACAGCCAGCCCTTTTAGCAATGACCTTCTGTGGCTTACCCTCCTCGTGGAGGGTGTCAATGAGTGTCTTCTGGACAACTGTTATGTCAGCAGTCTTCCCCATGATTGTGGTATTGTGTACTGAAAGCTCTGGAGTTAATTAGCTCATTAGAGCTCTCCTCAGGTTGACATTTCTGTATTGTAAATGTTTTATTCCAATATTTTGAGATACTGGAATTTTGATTTCCATGAGCTTCCAAATTGTTGTAGCCAAAAAACAAGCTTTTATTCATTATGGTAGAGGAAGCTTCTTTAAATTACTTGGAGAATTAATATTGTCTGACTATATCTTTGATGTGGCAAGTCAGATAGAAGATCGGTAGGATGGGAGATAAGAAGATTGGGAAGGGGCATTTTTTACTTTGTTTATACAGTAGTATTGGATTTAGCTAGGGAGTTTTGAAAGGTTAAGCATTTTTTTATAGCCCAATCCAGACGATTTTCCAGAACTTTCTCCTGAACCTGTTTTGAATGCTTCATGGTCTAGTTGTTTGGATCTTCTCCACCTTCTCTCAGTCTTTCCATACAATAGGTGTATTTAATCTACGATGCTGGAAATAATTTCACCCATGTGTTCTCTATTCAACTAAATATGTGACTTCTAATGGCAATTTGCAGCACCACATAGAAAACAGATGCAATCAATACATTTTTCCCCCATTTGTAAATAATAAAAAATACAATATTTTTTATAAAAATATACATTGTGAGACTTTTTGTAGATTAATGAGGTAAACAATCTTTTTTGATCAGGTTTAGTGCCAGATAACACTACAAAATGTGCAAATCCTTGGGGTTGAATACTACTGCAATCCACAGTAAATGCATGCTTTGTATTCATATAACATGCATGATTAATGTCCATTGCTAAACCCTAAACCTAGTGTTGAATGTTCTCTTTGCACTATATTCCTTTGGTATTATAAACAAAATACTTAATGTAAACATTGTGAAGAATAAAATGTATATGCAATCTGAATAAGCCTCTGTTCTCTATTTCTTCTCTGTTGTTCCCTGTAATCAAGGAGGGAGTCCAATGACATCACACATTCCCTTCAGACTAACTCAACATCCCGCTCCTTGAAATGTGCATTTCTCTAAACCATATTCCCTTATATTTTAGTTTGTTTCCTTTACAGTATTTATGCTTTTGATATGTTTTAAAAAATGTTGACAGTAAAGCTTTTTTATTTTAATTTCATTTGTACAGGGTTTGGGTTATGTCTCAAATTAAACTGAGACCTAGGCCTCTTTTACATTTGAACCTTTCATCATAGCAAAATAAAAATACAACTAACAGGCAGATATGAAATACGCAGAAGCAATCACAATGAACAATTAAAAGGTAATTCTGTTTGAAAACATTTAAACAGTCTTATAGGCACCAGAACGTAGAGTTTATGTTTACTCAGCAATAATTACTTATGAGGTAGAGTATATATATTTAATTTTTTTGCTATGTATGTATACAGTATACTAGTTATTCTACACTGTAAATTCTTAGGATTTGATTGTAGCACACTTATGACACATGCAATGTAATATACATAGTGTGAGCTGTTTATGACAGAAATATCCCACAGGACATTGGTCAGAGCATATTATTTGATCTGCAAAATCCAGCAAAGCAACAAATTATGATGGTCTTATGGTCACATTGTTCATACTCAGCGAGATGTCAGCTGCTGTAATCCATGGTGAAAACCTCTTGAAAGAGACTCTTGTTGCATAAATGGAGGACTGCTTAACTGGTTTTCATTTTGAATGTCTGTGTCAGGGCCTACTGATCTGGCGAAGATCCGCTATCCTGAATGTAACAGCTCTTTGCTAGGAAAAGTTGTCTATGTCTGCATACAAAATTACACTGTTGGTCCCCACTACCGCTGTGATTCACAGACATGCTTAAAAGTGTTGTCAGGTGTTAAAAACGTCTTTTTAAACTGGATGGGTACGTCAACAAATGGCAAAGCATGTTATTACAAATTTGGAAAGGCGATAGTGGAAACATCATGCCTTAATCATTTTGCACAAAGCAGTTCTTTCAGGTTTTTTTGGCTAGGGATTCAGTCACATCCTTTCAAAGCAGGTCCTGGGCAGCCACTGACACCCCGACCCATAACCGCCCATCATCCCTCCGCCCGTCATAACCCGCCAAGCCCCTCCCCCCAACACCACAAAGGCCCCAGCCATCCATGGTCCTCCACCACCATCTCTATCAAAGGCTTAGCGCAATCAACCGGTCAGAAGGGAACCATGACATTTTGGGGGAAAAATGAAACCTGTTTGAACCGATGAACTGTAAGGGAACTAGGAATGGCATTCAACTCACAATGCCGAATAAGTGTCATTTGGATTGACCATTTGAGAAAGAAAGAGAGTTCACGCTATGCCTAAAGTTCAAAATTCATGGACAATGGCACTGAAGGCATCAACACCAACCTCTGTGTGAACAGTTACTTAACATTTATACTTCTTGTATCAAACTTGGTATGCCTGCTTATGGGTGCACAATATAATATATTTGGAAAAGATATTGCCATGAACAGCTATTTTTATTTTATTTATATTTGTATAATGACTCAGAACACAGCGTGAGACATTATGGTGCAAACATACTTGTGAAAAATATGGCAACATATTTCTTCTGTTCGATTCATATTTATTAATAGGTTTTCCCAATGAATGTTTAGTTGTGGCAACAACGATAGCACAAAAACTGGAATATAATCCAAAGTCAAGGAATGGCACTTAGTCCACACAGATAAACCCAGCTTCTGTCCTGTTCAATGACTGGACATCATTTGACACCTCACCTTGAACACTGCTGATGGAGGCAGGATACAGACGCAGGGGCAACAGGGAACTTTAGTGGGAAAACGAAAAAATAACAGAACTTGAAAACAAATATGAAAACAGGACGGAAAAACAGAAAAACTTAACAAAGGAACCAAGCCCAAAGATGACTGACAAGACACATAAGGAAGAAATAACTAGGGACAGTGATCACGAACACAGGTAAAGGCAATAATCAAGAGTTGTCCGTACTTCAAATCATTGAGAGATGGCATTGGGTATCAGTGCCAGGGCAGGCCTGCTTGGACATGACTATGCCTTTATGCATCAATGGATTTGCAAGGCACACCATTTTTGTTTGGAATCCTTGAAGATGTAACTATATCAAAATGTGTATCTATCCATCTTGTTCCAGAATGGGTAGTGCTCTTTCTAGGCAATTTCAGGATAATTCATTGACTGATAACTTCTAGGGACTCAGTGTTGGCCATAATTTCATTTGAATAATTTAGCAGCTGTTTTTACCTTATATACATAACTAATTAAAAATGTCTCAGTTTTTATACTGAACTCCTGTGGGAATCCAACCTGAAACCCTGGCATTGTCAGCTCCATGCTCTACAAACTGAATTAGATGCTTAAGTTGGAAGTCAACATCAGTTAAATTAATAAAAATAGAGGTTATGCTTCATAGAGCTTTCCATGCATGCAAACATTTCTGTCAGTTAAAGGTGGTACAAAAAATATCTGATTTAGTTACATAATTACATAATACAGTGCATTCACAAAGTATTCAGAACCCTTTGCCTATTCCACATTTTGTTGTTTCAGCCTTAATCTAAATATATTATATTGATTTATTTCCTCATTAAACTAAACAAATTACATCTTAATGGCCAAGAAAACTTTGATTTTAACAGATTTTTAGACACTTTGGAAATCAGAAAACAGAAATATCACATTTACATATGTATTCAGAACAATTTACTAAGTACATTGTGGAATCACCTTTGACATAGATTATGGCCTTGAGTCTTCTTGGGTATGACTCTACAAGCTTTGCACACATATATTTGGGGAGCTTCTCTGTCCTCTCAAACTCTGTCTGGTTGGTTGGGGAATTTGGCGGTAAAGCCATTTTCAATTCTCTTCAGAAAAGTTTGATAGGGATAAAATCTAGGCTCTGGCTGGAGAACTCAATGATATTCATAGACTTTTCCCAAACATTTTCTCTATTCTGAGGTCCTGATTGCTCTAGAGCATATTTGGATCAAAGATCTGTCTTTGCTCCATTCATCTTTCCATTTATCTTGAGTAGTCTCCCAGTCCCTGCCGCTGAAAAACATCCCCACAGAATTAAGCTGCCGCCACATTGCTTCGCTGTAGAGGTGCTATTGGCCAGGTGCTGAACAGTGCCTGGTTTTCTCGCCAAAGAGTTCAATCTTGGTTGTTCCTCATGGTCTAAGTCCAAGTGTCATAAATGCCTGATTGGTGGAGGGCATTGGCCACAGAGGCGGTTGTCATTTTGAAAAGTTCTCCTGTCTCCTCACAAGAACTCTGGAGCTTTGTCTACGTGACCATTGGGTATTGGTGACCTTCCTGACCAAAGTCCTTCTGTTTTCAGCCAAGTGGCCAGCTCTTGGATTGGTGGTAGTTCCAAGCTTCTTCTATTTAAGATGGTGATGCAGAAATCTGCTCTCCCCATATCTGTGCCTTGACACAATGCTGTATTCGAGCTCTACAGACAATATCTTCAACCTCATGGCTTTTGCTCTTACATGCAGTATCAGCTGTGGAACCATACATAGACAGGTGTGTGCCTTTCCAAATCATGTACAGTCAATTGAAATTACAACAACTCCAATCAAGTTGTAGAACAATGTAAACAGAAGTGTTAGAAAGGCGTGAAAATGTATCCGTTGTTTGTATTATTAGGTCCCCAATGGAAATCTCATGGAAATATATTAGGAAAAGATTACATAGGATGAAGATCATGTATCTCCTTCTAAAATACACATTTATCTGAGCCTGGTGACAGCGGAAGACATCAGTCCCTGAAAGTTTCCCTTTGTTTACAAAAATCCAGCAAAGCTGCTGAATGATTATTTACAAGCAGCTTTGCAGATTTCAAACATATTAAGAAGAATAAATAAATATTTTGGGGTGCATATATTTTACAAAATGTTCAATGTTTTGCTAAATTTGACACCAGAGAAGAGTTGTCAAAGTTGTGATGCTTTGTGTGGTTGAACACAATGATGCCATTTTATCCACAAAGCCGCTGCCAGTCATTAAGCCATTGTGCTAGAAAAAGGTGTTGTCTTACAATATCTTCTAGACCTGCCCTATGAATTTACTTACCTGTTCTTCCCCTTCAACTTGGGGGTATACTTTTTGTGCATTGCATTTCTGTCAAATGTATAGATGTGATTTAAATAAAAGTAATCTAATGTGTATTTGAATAGCTCTATTAAAAATACTAAATGTATCCATTGGTTGATGAATAAATCGTAGGTCCATTATTTTATACATGAAAATAGGACACTGTTATGAAACCTCCCCCTAATTATTTGTCAGCAAGGAACCAGAAAATGAGTATTCATATATTATATTGATGAGAAATAACAACATTTTTGAGATCTTGTGGCCTTACTCTACTCAGAAGAAATATTGTGATTTTTTTTAATCTTAGATATGATGGCCCATTGAATTTTCGGTCTGGTTGAGATTGAGGGTTCATTTAGCTAGCATTTGTTATTTTCCAATGTTACCAGTTGAAATCCTCTTAATGGTTTTATTCAGGGAAATCTTTAGAATAGTGTTGCTTTACAATTGTTGGAAAACCTATGGTATTTTCAGTGAGGTTTACATAATGTTTGTGCTACATGGAATATAAAAAACATCAAGCAAGCAGCAGTTCTTCATATTGAAATGATATTATTAAAGTGACTCGCTTTAATGTGTTTAGTAATCAAAATGTAAACAATAAATTCTTAAAAACTAGGAAAAACGCATTATGTCTGCAAAATAATGAGAGTTGAGAGGTCCTTTACTTCTTTGCCACAAAGTTGAGTGTACTCAAAAACCTGTGAAGTTGTATTTTTTGTTGAGTACACTTCTGATTGCTCTAGTGTTGAGAAAACAAATCGGCCAATACGATCTCAACATGTTCCCTCAATGCATTCACTTTTTCATATCATTTAGACATTTGTCTACAGACTTCTTCCCGGGGAAGGAAAAGAATGTCATGTCCTTTAAAAAAAACTGTCTTGGTCTACATCTGTGTCCTCAACTCCTGCAACCTCTACACATAAAAGTCAAAGTGAGAGCTCTCAAACATTATATTCCTACTCTTCTCCACCATCATTCCAGGTCCATCTTCCTTTAGCAGTGCTAAAATATTAGTTCAATGTGGCTCTGGTTCGGAATGTACGTCCAAAGTCCAGGTTTTAGTACCTGCACGTTCATCTTTCTACACTTCTGCTAGTGGGCCCTGGATATAAACTTGTTTGCTTTTCCATCAGTCACCTATTTAGATTGGGGGCCATGGTTGCCCTTGGGCTCCCAACAGGAGCTTTTCACACCTCTGCCACGCGTTATGGAATACGAGCCACATAAACACCTGCTGACCCGAGGCGGAAAAGGTGCGTGCATTTTGGGATGTTGATAGAATCCGCAAGGATGTCAAAGGAAAACCCCTAACACGACATAGAGTAAACTATACAACAGGACATGTTCAACAGGGCACAAAGATACTTGTTCTCAATCAAGAGTGTCATGTTATTATTGAAATGAGAGTCAATTGAGACTGTTTTATTCTACGCTAGGCGTTCACGGTCACACAAGCCACAGTTGCCCAGACTGCAGAGGCGTCAGAGTAAATTGTGGTCCGCTGCTGCAGAAGTTGGCGAAGATAGACAGGACTGGGGGGTGAGGGGGCTTATATTGAGCTTTCAACAACGAGGGCCTTGGGAATTTACTGCCAGGCTCGCCATGACAGAAGAATGGGCTACTTCATGGTAGAGAGCAAGCTTTATACAATGACTGACGATGAATCAAGAGAAACCTGAACCTGAACCCAACACGGAATGTTTCATTTACACTTACCCACACAGACACACTGTCTGCCAAAGAAAAATGAGGAATGGGGATTTTTGTTTAACAATGCAAATAATTCAGTATTCAACCCCTTCCCAACCTCCCTTTAAGTACAGTAGGAATATGTGAATACAAATGTGTGAACACATTTACATTTTCCCAGTGTGCAGAGAGACGCAACATTACAAAATACACTTAACAATACACCAGAGCAACTGTTCTTTCAACAATACAAATGAACACTGGCAATCATCTTGTCACAGAATAGTAAGTCAACATACCACATCTCAGCATTGTTCTTCTGCATACAGAACTCACCAATGCTATATTGGTAATATCACAAACTCCTAAGGTACCTAACTGCCATCATAAACCAGCACCCAAAGCAATAAAAAATACATATCTCTGGTATACTTCCTCATGTACCACAGCTTTCAGCCATCTGCAGTCTTCACTCATACCATCTGGCTTGTAATGTACTTTATGTAAATTGTTGTAGCAGACTAATAATTAACACATAACACATGGTTACATAGTGTTTAATATAGAAAGCTGAAGCATACTCAAGCAACAAGGCAGTTGGGGTTCTGGTATATGGCCAGTATACCATGGCTAAGAACTGTTGTTATGTTCGATACAACACACAGTGCCTGGGTAAAACCTCTAGCCGTGATAGCTTGGCCATTCTCCACAAATCCTATATTTTGTCATAACTGTGGTATACAGTCTTATATGCCAAGGCTTTCACCCAATCAGCATTTAAAACACTTGGTTTATAATGTAGAAAACTATACCATCCAGAAGCTAGTTCATCTTCGACCTTTTCGGTTTTAATGTGTGGGTATACTTTCTCAAGTATTGCCATACAACGTTCATGAACCATCACTGTTAGAGACAGAGGTTACACATTCTGTTTGGCCTATCACTGTAATGCCTGCTCCACCTGCCTTGGCGTGGCCCCGCCCACCCCGGTGCTACGACTCATCAGTGTACTAACCACCGGCATAAGTACAATGGCTGCGACACACACACCTGGGTCTCATCACTCTAACGGACACCCTATTTATGTCGCCCTTGCTGTTGTGTGTTAATGGATTATCGTTGGCATGTTTGTTATAAAAGTGACAATACGGCAAATTTCCGAAATCACGTTTTTGCCATTAGGTTTTAGGGGGATTACTAATTGTTGATTGTTTCATACACAGGCATATGAACATTAGGAGGCTCCAGGCAGCAGTATTACCCGAAAACTGAATAGGGATCATTATGTAAGTAAAGAACAGCATGGGAAAGAGGAATAACTAGCATCTTGCACACCTTAAATCAGTCATGGACCACAGAAAACTATGGTGACGTGAGCAAAGGAAGTGGAATATGCTTCTCAGTTGAAGCGTCAAAAGAAATAAATTAGGTTTAATGCCGTTACACGCATACACATAGACACACATAAGGCTATTAATACACAGAACTATAGTATAAAAAGATCAGCTTTCAGAGACACTCTCCCTCACATTCTCTCCATTTAACATGTCCCCAATGAGCAATTATTCAGCTGGGACCGATTGACTAGAAAATACCCATGGAAAAATAATAATATGGCATGCTCTCACTTATTCCAATTATTAAAGCTAACATTTGCACTGCAAACATACAAGATGTCCATCCACAAACCCTGTCTTGTTTTGTTTAGACCCTGCTCTGTACACTTGCACTAGCTTTACAAAAACAATATTTTCTTTGCGGTATTTGAACCAAATTGAATCATTATGGTTGTCAATAAGAGCAAGGTGTTTCAGGGATGAGGTCTGCTCAAAGGCCAACCATCACATCCCTCAACAGACTCACAGGCTGTCATTGACCAGAATCTGACTAGATTCAGTAATAGGGCGATTCCAGAATTTGTTCATTCCACAATATAAATGAAACCCTGGATTTCTGATCCTACAGTGCCCTTTGGGGATTGTACAGAAGAAAAATTTGAGTTTTGTTCTTTGAGTTGCATGGCACTGATAATGCCTTCATTAAATGTGTGGCTATTTAGAAATCCCATAATCCTGATAAACTGACAATAGGGGTGGTAGAAGTGAGTGTGTGTGTGTATATATATATATATACCAGTGAAAGGTTAGGACACACCTATTAATTCAAGTTTTTTCAATTGTAGAATAATAGTGAAGACATGAAAACTATGAAATAGCATAACTGGAATCATGTAGTAACCAAAAAAGTGTTAAACACATCAAAATACATTAATATTTTATGTTCTTTAAAGCAGCCACCTTTCTCCTTGATGACAGCTTTGCACACTCTTGGCATTCTCTCAACCAGCGTCATGAGGTAGTCACCTGGAAGGGATTTCAATTCGAAGATTTAGGGAGTTAACCTTAGTATTTTATACAAAATAATAACCATCCCTGTAGGGTTCACATACTTTCAAGCAGCAATGTAAATACATATATTTGAATGTTTGTTTATGATTTTCTATAGCCTGTAAACTTCCAGCAGGCTAAACCCCACTGTACCTTTTAAGCTTCCTAAATGCACCCTGTTTTCATGGTTTTACATCAGATGTAAAGGAATTTTACACAGTGTTGTTTGTGGAAAATTGTTTGGAGTGCCTGAGATATTCCCCTTCTAAACGGTAGAATGATCTCACCGGTAAAACTATATTTTCTGAAATACTTTCCTTTACATCAGTACAGTGATTTACCCCAGGTTTCCTTTCTTTGCTGACAAAGAGGAACATGGAAATATACAGCTATACAGAGACAGAAAAAAATGGAGAAGGTGAGGTGATGAAGGATAGAATTAGCATGTATTGTCAAAAAATAGACACTTCCATGCATCTTTCCTAAATCAGTGACAGCTGATGGATTTAGCTATTGCAATAATTTTGTGTGGTGGGAAGTGCTTCTATCTGTTAATAGAGGTTAGTTAGTGTGGAAATCTGTGCAACAAAGTCAAAAGAAACCTATACAAAATAAGTTGTTGTTCTCTGAGCTTGAATTATAGGCCGAAATCATAAAGACTATAGATATTTTTGGTCAAATATGACATATTTCAGCGTACATACTTTCAAACTGATAATACTATTACGTTTTACTGCGTAGCAATACTTCCTGCATTTCTTAATTTCCTAACCAGTTTCTCTCAGGAACGACAGGTTTTACGCTGCCTGCTTGAGCAGAATCGGGCAGTGGTCCTAATCAATGTTGGTCACTTGTCAGCTCTCACCAGCTAAGGTCGACCACAGTCCGCAGTCATCAATCAAGCCAAGCAGAGACCGCATGCCGGCAGCAACAACCTAGCGAAAGGAGTGGAGGCTCGGCATAACATGGCCATCGGTGCCACTCTGAATTCTTGCATAATCGAATATTTTATGGCACAAGAAAGCATTCATGTCCTTTTTTTGCTGAGTTTTCATTGGCTTTTTCTACTTGATTTATTTGTGAGGCAGCCTTCATTTACAAGCCTGCATCTTAATGTTTTTCTTTGGATCCCCACATTACTTTTCACCAGCATTTCAATTGGACTTTCTTAAAAAGTGCCTGATTTCAACTCTTCAATTGTCTATTTAGTGCATATTTTTTATGTATCGTGTTTATTAACTGCAGCCAAAGTGTCTGGTCCCTTAAACATTGCATCCAAGGAAACCTTGTGAATGAGAACTCTGTTAATTTAACTAATAACTGAGGACATATTCAGATTTTTGTCTTGCTTAGAGACCAGTGTCATTGTTAGTCTTTTTGGTCCAGCCACCGGTCTTATGATGGTTTGCATATAACTAACTTTAACTATGAAGGCACCAAGCTCTGGACATGACTCAGCCCTATGGCTCTACAGATCAAGAGCCTGACATGAGCCTGAAATGAACTACCTCAACTTAGATTCAGCTGACTATAGGTGCTGCCAATAGTGTTTTTCAGAGATGCCAGAGAACTGGAATTTCAGAACAATACACCTGCCGTGTCTAATGTCTTCTCCAAAACATGCAAAACGTGATTGGAGAATGAGTCCTCAACTAATCAACAGATGCCAGCTATAAATAAGAAGCTAACATAAATGAAGCCTTGCCTTGCTTCAGCATGTCTTAAATTGGCTACAAAGTTGTCATAACATATTTTACAGAGAGTTGTCGGAGGTGTTGCCAAGTAGGTGTATTGTCAAGATGGTTGCTTCATGATGCTCAGACCAGGTATCCAGAAGGGTATGTGTGGGAATGAATACTTGGTCTGTGATATCTTTGATGGGTGGTGTGGACTGAAATCTATCGGGGGCGTTGCCAAGTTTACGGGTATTCTCACTTATCATGGTGAGTTTCTTCAGCTTGCCCTGGCGAGGGACCTGGCCGTGTTTATGTGGGAATGAATACTTGGTCTGCGAGCAGTGATATAGGTATCAATAGGTCCTTTGATGACGTTATAGTATACATGGTAGTGTCTGGCAATCGTTTTTGCTGTTTTGGGAGAACGGTATTGAGTACCTTATTCATTGCCTATGGCGATTGTTATCCATAATATTATGTCGTGGTGTCAATGTTGATGGTGATGTACCTGATTACGTGATGGCCGTGAGTTACCGAAGAGGAGAACTTAATGCCAAGACATTGAACGTACAGTTCCATTAACAGTTCTCCAAAAAATGGTTAGACAAACACATGGCATTTTCTGTTTGAAATACTTTATGATATGATCATTTCTCATGAGGTGAAGAGGGGGGCAACCAAACAACCAAATGCCGTTGAGCAACAAGCCACGAGCAATAATCCACACCGGGTGTGGACTAGGACTGAACTTAAATGGGATCCCTAATTGGAGGCAGTGATGTTCACCAGCCTCCAATTGGGGAGAAGCCTAGAGGCATCTCTTTCTGTCAGGTCCTGACTACGGCCCCTAGCCCAGCACAGAGATGGCTAGGGGCATAGCCAGGACGTGACAAGAAAACAGGCCAGTTTTCATTCAAGATGAAATGCAGTGATAAACACACTTCTGTTTAATCACAGCATTGCGTACACCTTGTAACATTCCCTGTGTGTCATCTGGCATAATTTCTTACAGCGTTGTGAGTGAGAACGATGTGTAATTCTACCTGTATACAATCATCTTCCATGTAGGTGGAATGAAGAGGAAAGGATCTTACGCAATGACCCACAGTGGAGAGTTTACAAAGCTTAGATACCCAGAAAGATACCCAAGGAAATCTGTAGAGCTTGCTGTCACACGAAGACCTGATAGGAACTCATCAGTGCTGGTGGTTTTACCCGTCAGGGAAATCTGATTGGCTGGACCTCACAAGGTCTCCACTGTGCTGTTTGAGCAAGTGACGTGAGCGTCTGAGTACGGGCCTGAAATCTAGTTGTTTCTGGGAGGTGGTGTGTTTCTACAGCTTTGAGGTATCTCAATATAAATGGGATCTCTGTACACATTTTGGGGTATTGTTGCATTATAACGTGTCCTGAAATGTAGCAACAATCTCACAGCTTTTCCCACGGAGCATGGAGTGTGAAGACAAATGTGCAGTTTAAGATTAAAGAAAAAAGTTAACAAGATTCATGGGGGATTTCATCTGTGTCAGAATACTTTCTGAACATTGGCATGGTTGTTTATGCAGTGGTTATCCCACAATGCATCAACCGATCCTACGGCTAACTAGGGCGTTTTGAGGGGACAGCTCTAGCAACGACAGGCCACCTAAATGGGGACATCCACGTAGGCACATTAAACATGAAACGTTTTTAAAAGTAGTAACTAGATATAATGATTAATGTCATGTCCTGGACAAGAACGGATTGAGTGGTAGTGTCAGTCAGCTCAGTAAAATATACGAATTTCTCAGCACACGATCATGGTCCTTCTACACAGCCTTGTCCATTCCTGTGATTTCCAAGCTAAAGAGCTGGTTCTGCATGAGGCTAGTATCAGTAGTAGAAGCAGACCAATTTCTGGAAAATCCCCCGATTGAAGATATCCAAACATTGATCCATAGTGGGGTTACAGTAGTAGATTATGGCTGTGGGCATGTTCTTCTCTTTCAGTTCTTTGGTAGTGCTTGCGTGGAATGTCTTGCTCTTCCATTATGATAAACGACACATAAGAATGTGTTCATGTGTGCTGAGATATACAGATACACCCAGAATGTACTGGAAGCTATGGTAATGTTTACCTACAGTAACCATTTAGACCCCAGAACCAGTCAAAATTACAGCACCAAACTAGCTACAACTTTTTCACATTAGAAAACAAACATTGTTTTATGTTGTTGGGTAGCCAGGTTTTTCTGGTTCTTCCATTAACTCGGTCCGTGTCTGTTCCAACTCTAATCTCGTGGTAAGAGCATCCCGGTTAATCAGCCCATTTATGAATGGACATTTTGTTGGGGTGGAGTTTGGGGGTGGTGGGGGTTGAAAAGGCAGAATATGCAGTAAGTATAGTGGGCTATACAGCCGACCCCCATCAGTCCTCTTGAGAATATTTTTTACACAAATTAGGCCTACTTAGTGCTTGGGAGAGGGGCAAATTAAATTGAAGATGGCTGGTAGCCTACTGTAAATTTGTTTTTAAAAAAACCTTTTGATATCTCTCTGCCGTGTCCCTGATTAGAGGAGCAGGATAATCTGTTTAAACTATTACGATGTCAGTAGATATCAGATAACCGTTTTTAAGAAACCACCATATTTACCTTTCTATTGGATATGTTTTATTGAAATTCCTAATGGACATATGAATAAGAGTTACTGCTTTGTGTTAAACAATATTTGAATATATGGAAAATAACGTTGTTTGTACAATACCACCTGATTCTGTAGTTTGGACATGAGATCACAGACATGTTTAGTCAGGGGTTATTGGGCAATGCCTTAGCCATTTGCCTACCTCAAAATGAGTCAAAGAAAACTGTGAGGAAATGTTTCTATGGCATCCTGAAATGTGTTCAGGGAGGGTATATCACCCGACTTGCAAAACAGTAGATGCTCAGACAAATCATAATAGGATCATTTATGCTCTGTCCTTACATAAACCCATGTATAAAAACATTGTACAGCATAGTGGATAAGCTAATGTATTTGTAACTGAGAGTAATTCCTTGTTGCTGGCCTTTTTCAATCAGATGGATTATACGACAAGTAAGGAATCAATAAAAAAAGCTGGAAGACAACAGATTGTCCCCAAGTGACATTTATTTCCTTTTGATTTTATTTTCATAGCCATTGTAGACTAATCTAGCCATATCAGAAATTATGCAGATTTCTCATGTAATTTGACATAGTGTTCCAATAAGTAGACAACCAATGTATTGTTTTATGTGTTGTATAAAACACCATATACAACACATTTTAAAATACACTGTCACATTTAACAAGTGAAGAAGCAGTGCAGAATATCTTGTTTGAAAGAAAAATATTGAAGTCAAATGTTCTGCTTACAGAAAAAAAGGTGCCACTGTTTTTCTTTTAGAAACTGTCAGTGTTTTGCCAAATACAGCATAAGTTACTGCCAAAAATTTAAAACAATCTGCCAATACCTCTAAATTGATAAAATGTCCCATTCCGCTTTCTTTAAGAAACATTTCTGGCCTATTCCAACAGATACAGTTACAAGGTAAATACACGTTATTCTCCTGTCTGAGCTTGAATGTTAGTTCACACGCACAAATTGTATAGCAAATGCCAAATCTCTTCATAAAAGGCTAAGATATTTTTTCTTTCTCATCTGAATTGACTGTTAGTGTGTACCAGTCATAATGTACGGTATGGCTCAATTAAGAAACGTAGAGTGGAGCAGGACTCTCCGGGGTCCCCAGTACTCTTCTGGTGTGCCGGGGACAGGGCCGACTAGATGGGCTGTGGGCAGTAACAGCGGGAACAGTCAGGCAGAAGACAGATGTACCAGAACCAGATGAGCTTTGGACTGGGACAGCCAGGTGTTGCCAGGTCAGGTAGCCCTACTGTAAGGTGTGATCCAATGACTCACATCCTCATTAAATTCAACAAATAAATTGAAGCATTCCTTAGATCCAAAAGTATATATTAGAATAGGATTCAGAATGACCCTAGTCATTTAATAGGTGGGGTCCAGAGACACTGTGACCCCCATCCAATGGATTGGGGGAGTGACGTGGCAGCTAAGATGCTTCCTCCCCCATGTTTACCCTGGAGGCCAGTCATTCCAGGGAATACATAAACCCTAGACAACACTTAACCATCGACCCTTCTGAAGTCTTCAGTAAATACTTAAATGTTGAGAATGAGTCTGCATCTTTCACTTTAACCGACAGATGACTCCACAAATATGGACCTTTATGGGAAAGAGCCTGCATCCAGCTGTTTGACTAGAGTAAGGAGGCCTGCGAATTGTGACCATAGTATGTATGGCTGGACCAATTCATAGAGATAAGTAGGAGAAAGTCCACACAATGCTTTGTAGGTTAATAGAAAAACCTTAAAATCAGCACTAGCCTTAACATGCTGCCAATGTAGCACGACTCGCACTGAACTAATGTCATGATTATTTCATTCTAGTTAAGATGTAGCAGTTGTATTTAGCATTAATATATATTTATTTAATGTCTCAGCAGGGTCGGACACCAATAAAATGGAACTGACCCCGTGTCGCAGATAGTCACAAATATTTTTCAATAAGGAAACTCCAAGCTCAACCCCAGCGAGGGTCCCAGTCATTTTAATTTCCCGAATCAATCAAATGTTTCAGTCAAATGTATTTTATGAAGCTGTTTTACATCAGCAGATGTGACAATGAGCTTCAAAACACTGAAGAGCATGCAACAACAAGACACACCTGAAAAGGTTCACTATTCTCATTTTGCAGTGCAGGGCATTGTCAGACATTTTTGTGTTGAGCTGCAGAATGGGGCTCTTGAACTTCTCTCAGGTGCCACCCCCTGGCGAGGCACACCTGCCTCTTATCTAAAAGATAAAAGGGCCCCCAGAAGAGCAACTCTGGTCAGAGTTGCAGAGAATAAACTGCAACACCCAAACTTCGCTGCCTAGGCTGCTGCTCTGCCCCTGCATCACCATCATAAAATGAAATAAGAGCCCAGAGGGCACCACGGTCATGCTGCCCAGAGGGCGCCACGGTGAGGCTGCCCAGAGGGCGCCACGGTGAGGCTGCCCAGAGGGAAGCAATCTTTCTACCCCCAGTGTATTGCATTTCAATGTTTTATCATTTATGTTTTCGCTCTCCAGGGGCCATAAACCACTACTCTTTGTCTGTTTTAACCACTTTACACACGTGTTCTTGCATTGGCCCAACTGTTTGGATTGTTTGGGGGGTTTTCAGAAAATGTCAGGTATATACTCAGATCCAGACACAGTGTGAAAAAGGAAGTCTATGGGCCTGGCTAAATGGGCTTTGTAAAAGGTAGGGTGCCAACCTTCCAGCTTCCTAAATTTTCCCATGGTGATAGTTGTTCTCAAATATCAGGACATCACATTAAATAGAAATACAATATTTCTAATAACTCAACAGCATGAAAATTAGAAAATACTTTTTTTAACTAAACTGTGCAACGAGAACGCTAAAGCTCTAAAATGAAAATAAAATGAAAATTGCTTAATAACTACACATTAACAGCATATGTTGGGTTGTGCCACAACATCTCAATTGGGTTTAGATCGGGTTATTGACTACAACATTACAAAACTTAAAATGTGATGCATGACCCTGATGCACCTCAGAATCAGCTCATCAACAATCACCTGAAATACTCGGAATCTATAGTACTTTAAATGAAGTCAAGTTGTCCATATTCTTACGCAGCAAAATGTCACTTGACCCCAGGCTAGACCTTTCATTTGGGGTCAATCCTGGAATGCTGTGTTTGATTTGAGACAAAAATAATACAAAACAGCAACACAATCTCCATTCGCAGGTAAAAAAAAACACTGTCAAGAAAACAAAAATAATTATTGAAATATTATTTAAATAGAACAATCATTTGAAACACTCATCCCTGAAACATTTCTTGACTGATTCTTCACAAATTAACTGAGTCAACATGTGGTTTTAAGGGCAAGAGTGTGACCTTGCTCCACAGGTGCAGTTAGCGCTGCACAGCACAAAGGGGTTTCCATGCGGCCCTGTGAGGTGACAGGGTTCTGTGGTTGGCTCACCGCACAGAGGCCTGCTCTGTACCAGCCTGCGGGGCCCTGGGCTCCATGCGTCAGACCTGGCCTTGGAGAGAAGGGCTACATTATAGGGCCTTGGCCCCACCACTACCCTTTAGTTTACAGCTTTTTCAAGCAGTCAAACATGTTGGGTTGGGTCTGTGGAGTTTTTTCTTCTCCCCTGCTAAATTTCCTTTTCTAATCATGCGTCTGGTTTCTTGGCCCCGGACGGTGGGGGAACTCAGCACCCAATCATGTCAAGTAACACGTCCTTGCTATCACTCACTCTATCAAATTCTATTTGCTGTCCAAAAGCCTCAATAAATGAATTCACACTCAGACCTTGGCTGGTTTAAATAATAATCTGAATGTACCTATTCAAATACTTGCTCTGATACCAATGGGATTAACATGGAAGCATTACACTTTAAATCTAAAAACATAACAGGCACTGAAGACTTCATCATCAAATAACTTCTTTACTGTTCTGTTCAAGCTCATTGCGAACCAAATAATTATTGTCTTGCTACTGGCAGATGTAAGGGAAAAGTTAAACTCTCCTGGGAAAAGTTAAACTCCCCTTGGCAGTTTCTTGCTGTTCTTGGTATTTTAAAACCATCATTGATAGACATGCAGAACAAGGATCCAAGTAACACCTGAGCCAGGCCTACTATAATAGTATTTCCCACAGAGCCTCAAAGGAAAAAATTTCCAGGACTCAATCAAAGTCCTGTCATTGTCAACCTTTGTAAAAAAAGACATCTGGAGGGTAGCATTACCTATGTCCTTATTACTTTTCCATGTCAAGCCCTGATCAACGTCCAGCATAATTTAGCAGTAATGGACTTTACCAATTTAGGACAGCATTTTAACACTTTATGCATGGGTATTGTTTTATTGAAGGTATGGATATGGCTAGATTATGGATAATATATGGAAGATCTCATGGAAGAGACGCTTGACAGGTCCTCAACTGGCAGCTTCGTTAAAAATATTAATTAATTAATGTAATATATTTGGCTGTACCCTACTTACTGACTTGTACTTACTCACTTGAATTTAACTCAAATATTACTATGACATTCCTCAATCCATTTTTAGAAACCATTACCTCGATTCATTTTGCCGGAACATGTAAACGGAGCCGGCCAAGAAGAGTCTCTGACTGACTGACTGACTGACTTTCAACCCACCTAGATCATGGACTATTCATTTCAGATGTCCTCAAAATATCCCGTGCTGTCAGATTGAAATCCTAGCCCGTTTGCCAGAAAACCATTGCTAAAAAAACGTAACTTCCTGGAAATTCCAAGATTTCCAAAAATGAAATCATCACTTCCACTGAGATTTCGGCAAAACCTGGGAACTTCATCAGATTTTTGCCAAGCTACACATATTTCCTATTACAATCCAGCACATGTTTGGCCAGGAAGATTTTAAAATGAATGAATCAATGTACATGTAAAACAATGATAATCAAACAATTTCAAATTATTAATCTGAAGCAGAGCATGCTATTTTAATTTTAAACTGGTAAGAATTTAATAAAAGTTAAAATAACAAGTCATTTCTCAAACTTTGAGTTACACTTCGTAGAAACATTTCCTTCTTAGGGAGTTTTTCCTAGCCACTGAAATTCAACTTTACTGTTGTTTTCTCCTTGGGGTTTAAAGCCGGTTGTGAGACAACTGCTGATGTAAAAAGAGCATTATAAAATAAATTTGATTGATTGATTTAAAACATTTGAGTAAGAAATACATTAGGATTTACAATAACAGATAACAATAAGACACATTTATTTTGGAGACATTATTGCACTTCTCGTCTATTTCTGTTTAAATATAATACAAATATGATTGAAACAGAACATTGGTGAATAATTCACACTTAAAAGGAAAGTCCGCCCGTTTTTACATGCAGAGTGTTTGTTTATTTTAGACATTAAATAAATGCGTATCCAGAACAACCTACATGAGTATTTTGGGTTAAGTGTGTATTGCTCAAGGGCACAAGGATCTGTAAATGGTCCCACACTGTAAACATTAGGCTACTCTTTTTCTGCTTGTAGGTGATAAATAAATAAAAAGCGTTGGTGTGTGGTTAAAGAGCCACATGTTTCCACAGTGGTGGTTTGCTGAACCCAGCTATAGGAATCCGGTCACAGTCTGTTTGAGGTTCAAGTAAGGCCATATTTTGATGTAACACACTTAAAGAAATATATGCGTAGTGATTGTGAAAACATAGCCGGTGGGTCACAGAGGGCACCGAGAGACAACCAGACCAAGTCAGCGGGATGGTGGGGCCAGCTGTGTTGGTGCTGTCATCTCAATCTGGGTCTGGTTCATCTACACCCGGCCACGAGGAGCTCCCAGTGATGATCGTGTTATAGAGGGATTAAGCCAGGGGTTGGGGGGTGCTGTGGGTCTGTTGACTGGGAACGGTGTTACGGATCAAGGTTGGGTTTTGATGCGCACTTAATGTAGATTCTCCGATGCACATCTTCTGCTTCTTCTCTTGTTACACTACTTGTTCAATCAGGAAGCACTTACCATCACACACAGACTGGAATTCCGGGTTTTACAGATGAATACATTCCTATTTAATATCGTGTTTGTAATTATACTGATGGTGTTATTACAAACAATAAAAACATGTTTTATTGTACATCTACTGATGGCGTATGTTACATGAAACTTTTCAACATTCACTAAGAAGCTGTCCATCTCAGCTACACTCCATTTTAAAGAACTTGCAAGCATGGTGCTTGCAATGCCACTCACGGAAATGCAATGTACTTTTTTTAAATAATAATTTCTGCAGTCTCAATGTGCATCAAAAGCATAAGAGGACTCACGGGTAGTCTCGCTATACTGTAGAGGACTAGGTCACTAGAAGAGGCCAAGTGTTTGAGTGCATGTAAACTCCAGGGATGTCAGTTTATCAAAGCAAGGTGGTCAGGAGGAATATACCAGGAAGATGGCTCAACAATGTCACGGTTCCCTGGATGTCACCAGCTTCTCATTATCAGACGAGGGACTCACAGAGTTTTTGTTTCCAGAAGGGCTGGTTCTTGTTCAAACCATTACATTGAGTAAAGCGCGTAAGGGTTGTTTCAACAACTCACACGTAAATGCATTATTTGGAAAGAATAAATTACTGTCACCACCTATACAACAATCAAATAGAGGTTTTCACCAAAAGAAGCAACACCACTGCTGCAAAAGCTAGATTAGAAGCCTGGCAGGAAATAACTGAGTAAATATACATGTGTAAGGGAATTGGGATTATTCGGTTATCCACTTTGCATGCACACAGGGGTGGTTTTTAAGAATGTTGATTGCAGTGCTAATTATTTTAATTGCCATGTCTACAACCTAATTTACTTGTAACTTTCTCAACAGCAGGCTCATTGCATAGCCAGGATAGGTTAGTGTTTTATTCAATTTGTACAGTGCATGTATTCATGACAATTCATATTTTATTTGTAGTTGTAAACACAAAAAGATCTGCAGTAGATGAAAACATCATGCAATTATGTAAAATACTAGTTAGGAAAAAATCGCTAAGCAATACACCAAGTTTCTTTAGTAGTCAAAGCCAAACCGCGTTGGGTTACATTGGGAATGTACGGGTTGAGTAATTTGGCCAGATAAATAATTTTGTGGGAAAGCAGATTGTTTCAAAATAAATTATTCCTTATGACCTAAAAGATCTATTGGATAGCCAATAATTTGTTCTCTTTGTAATCTACAGTGCAGATTGTAGGCTGTAGATCAGTCAATTGGATCTGCAAAGGGACAATCCAAAGTGATGGAACCAAATCTGACTGGTAGATAAGCAATGCATTTTATACAATTAGAACAGTATAACTTAAACGTAACGTAGTAGGTAGCAGGTCTGGTTCAGAGCGTTTGTTGCCATGGATGTTCAATCTATAACTGCAAAGATGTACAACCAATTCGGCTAATTGGATCGCGTTTGTAGTAGGCTCACGATTCC
Organism: Esox niger; assembly: GCA_016801105.1. NCBI lineage: Eukaryota > Metazoa > Chordata > Actinopteri > Esociformes > Esocidae > Esox > Esox niger. Next base: position 60,700 of record JACXGJ010000657.1, read on the forward strand.
CAACTGAGCCCGCTTGGCTGGCGCCTTCTATCAGTGTTTGACACAGGACCTTATCTCCATCATGGGATATTGTACTGTAGCACTTATACAGGCGTGGCTCTGGCAACACTTCTGAATAAGTTGGTGAATTTTGTTAATGTGACTGCATTAGACTCTAGGGGCATTCGCAGTCCCTCCTTTAGATTTTTGGGTTTCTCCATTCTTTCTCTGTGGTGCTCACTGCTTGCATTCACTTTTCCTGTGACTGTCAGTGTGTGTGTGGTGTTGAAGGGCAAGGGGCAGGCTCTTAGTGAAAACCAGCCATGGAGGTAATGGACCAGTGATCCGTGGGGAGTCTTAGATGGTCTAGTGAGCCGAATCGAGCAGACCCCAATCCTTGCCCCAGTAAAATGACATTGGTCGGAACAAAAAAGCATGTTTTTATCTGGTCCACCGGCCCAGAATTTCAGGCCCTAATCCAGCTTTCTGGAAAACCTCAGGGAGTCTGGTGATGATCTTGTACAGGGTTACACTAGGAAACAGTCTGCTGTTGGAGCCAGAAAGCTGGCCAAAGAAACACAGTTAAGTCTAGTAACCTTAGCAGCTATCTTCATTACAAGCCCTCTGCCTTTTAAAATGCATTCCTCTTTAAGCTACATTGATGTATGTATATATATATATATATATATATATATATATATGCAGGACTACAGTACACCCAGATTTACTCAAAATACTTGCTAATTACGCTGCTAATGTTGGCAGAAGCACATGTCGGTGTACTGAAAGGTCAATAGCTAGACAATCCTTTGTGTATGAAAGGCTTGGCGAGGCTCAAAATAACTGGTAACGTGAAGGAAGAAGCACTCTCAGTTGGTAAATCGGGAAAAAAAAACAGTCATCCAACTCAGATTTCAAGTCAGATACTCAACTATCATCTTTGGTCAATTTCTTCCAGTAACAGCTTTTTTTGTTTTTCCGAGTTCCAAGTTTGTACAGTCCATCAAAAGTAAAACATTTTGAGGAGGCATACTGCACACATTTTTGTTCAACCTCTGCTCAAAATAGCACAAATGCCGGTGAAATATGGCTTAGTACAATTAGGTTACAGTATGCACTTTAAGTAAGTAGTAGGCAAGCCACATTTTGGACACAAACATTGTCTCATTCAAACCTAAAAATATGCATGTTGCATTGCTATTATAACACACACGCACCCCATCTCATTCCCTCTCATTTAAGGTGCCATGCAAAAAGGCCACGTCTTATTTTCCTTTCTGTCTTTACTTGATCCTTAAGTTCTGTTCTGATAAATATACCAGATATCTTTTATGTATTTATTAGCAAAACACATGGAATTCACAACACAAAGAAATCACATAAACACAACATAACAGAGATTGGTTTCTGTTGCCAATGTTAGTAGTTAGTGACCCAGTGTATTTTTTTTGCCTCAAGATTACTTCTGTGTTTTTCTTTTTTTTGATTAACGGGCATGTGTTGAAGTTGGAGCAGAATTTTGTCCAAGCAGGGTCTCCAACTTGAAGTCTAACACTAAGTCCAAGCCCAAAAACCTAATTCTGAATACAGATTAACATACAAAAAGGCCCAAAAAGGCACAATACAACAGGAAACTGAGTAGAGTTGGATAGACCACCAAGGGAGTTGGATAGACTGGAGATACTAGGAAAAGCAGGTGAATCTCTGGTGACGAATAATTAAATGCTAGACTCTAGACGACACTCCTGGCTCATCTGAAGGGTAGACAGCTATTGGCCTACAGTATCTGAGGGACATGAAACACTTAGCCTACAGACATGAGGGGCAAGAAATTATCATTATTGGCCTACCAGTGAGTTAGGGAATTCTCAACCAGTAGCCTGCAGATTCACAGCAGACCATAACATTCCTTTTTTGCTAGAAAAAAGCATTAAAGATTCAGACTAAAGGGGACAAAAAAACTCAAGGCCTAAAAATCGTTCTATTCTGATATGATTTAGTCTTTGACATGGACTTAAAACATCCCATTTAGGTTTTCCTCTATAAATACTTGTCATTTGAAGAAAAACCCGGGGAAAAATGAAATAAATCAGATCGTATTTTTTTATCAACCCTTAGTTTACTGGGTGTGGGTGTATTGCCGTAAAACAAAGTTAATGCCTTTTTAAGCACCATGTAACTCCCACTACTGATAAGCTTAGAGACGTCTACATTACAATTAGACAGTTTACACTAAGTCATCCCCCCTTCTGTTACTGCTATCTATGCATACTGATTGATTTACTTTGCATAGTATGTATAGGTTCTTTACTACATTCAGCATTTTTATATAGACTCTATTGTATTTGTATTTTGTCATTGCCGTACCACTTAGATATCACCTTGCACACACTGGATATTGACTCTACTTCCATCTGTATTACATGTTGTCTCTTTATTGTATTGTGGATGTTAATACTTAATGTATCCAACGTAACAACTGTATGTAGCCCAGCCCATTTTATGCTTTATCTTGGCCATGAAGCCAATAAAATAAATAAACAAATGGCAGCAAATATGACATTTCTCGTTTGACGATTCATGGTCAATTACTGTTAGAGCGCAGTTACAGACTAACACCTTTTACATGATCACCACAACTTTAGTCGCAGCACACCTCCGATAAAGACTGCACAGAAATGTGGTACTGTCTGCAAAGATCACCCAAAGAGAGAGAGCTCCAGGCTGTTTAGATTTGGGGGACCAGTGAAGCTGAAAACAAAACTATAACCTCACAGCATATCAGGGTTCATTGCTCAGAACCCCCATTCCTTGGAGGCGAAGTGCCGAAGCGAGACCATGCCGTGATTTAGTTCAGGACGGGCTGAGGGAAATAGGGAGGGGGATTGTAAAGTTAAAGGCCTTGGCAGCTTGGGGAATCCAAGCGTCTTGATGTATGATGTCTTTGCGCAGACAGATGGATGGATTCAAAACCCACCCTTAGGCGCTTCTGTGAGGTTTTGACACAGGTGCGCAGTGGGCCTAGAGATGAAAAACTTCAGTTGATTCTGCAAATAAAAAGGCCTCTAAAATATTTCACACCTGCAGAGACAGAGAAAATGCCTAAAGCATTGTCCTCATCATTTTAAAACCTACATGTAGCCATTGATAGTATTTCTAGTAAAACACTCACATTCCCCAGGAGTCAATATCCATACCGCTTATCTCAACTATTTACTTCTGCCAAGGAGAGGGCTGCTGTTGAGCTTTGATGCTGTTCAGACAGTGGGAAGTTGATACAAGGCAACCTTGCTTTGTCGGCCCGAATATTACTGTGTATAAAAGGGGCTTTTGTGTTTCAATGTGTATGCCATACGTGTCCTCGTGCTACAGTGTACGTGAAGAAACTCGCTCCAGAAAAACAGCCATCCCTTAATACAAGGGCAGGCTGGGATTTTTTTCCACCCCCTTTTCTAAATCTAGTTGCACTGTAGCTTTTAAGTCCTTGCCATCATCTTGATAAACACACATAAACAGTCCACAGGACAAAAGAAAACAGACATCAAAAAGATGCAATTCACTATGACAGTGGAATACAACTTCTCTTCCATCTTGAACAAACTCTACCCTTCTCTTGTCAGGGGCACCAGACATGGCCTGCGAATAAGTGCCAGGTACCAAGAGTACCTGCCTGCTGCGGAGATAGACCACACACATATTTTCCTCTCTTCTTCTCTGATTGTAAACTGAACTCTGAAAGTGAACTTCTTCTCTGATCGTAAAACCAGTTCATTTACACTCTGGGGAAGTTGTTTGAGCAGACCGACAATTAGATATAAAGCTAAAAAGTCTGTTTAAATCTCCAATGATTTATTCAAGAAATGTTTGGTAAGTCCTTGTAGTCAGTTATAAACAAATCAACAATCTTGTTGTGTCCATAAGAGTATATTTTTGTTTCTCTGACTGGTAAAACAGAACAAAAAACATATTCTAGAAAGCTAGCAGCAATTCTTTAAAGAAACATAGCTGACTCGGATATTGAGTGCTTTCACTTGATAGTTAATGCATAATTTGTATTCAGAATGTTTATGTTTTAAAATGTTCCTGAACTAGCGATGTACGCAGAAGAAATCCCCCATCAGAAGGAAACACAGTACCTAAAAGGTGGAGGCTGGGGTGGTGGGCCGGTTTAGAAACTGCACCTTAAGACGACCAGACACAGCAGCAGATTGTGTGCCTTCCACCCCGACCTTGTTCAGCAGAACCATTGCCTGACACTGTATGGCAAAGTGCACCATTTAAAGGAATGCCTATTGATACTGTGTAAAGATGCCAAACACTCTCAGACCAAACATTTATTCTCATATACAATGCCTGGTGCCTCGCTGATCAACAAGCCATCTTGATGAAAGGGGAAAAACTTTGATTTAGGGATGCGCGACCATTGTCGGCTTCTTAATTGCACTGCAAACGCAAACTTTGTCAAGGTTGCGAAATATTCTTCTCAACTTCCTAGGCTAATCTGGAATAGGAACATTTGGTGAATCATTGAACTCGATATCATCCAACAGGAATGGATCATTCTGCTCTGACAGCCCATAGTAGGACAAGGACAATTAAATTGATAACAGCAAGGTGTCCCTTGGGTTTGAACTAAACTAATAATACCTGCAAGAGCACCAGACTAAGTTAGTACCCTATCAGACTAAAATAGACCACCATATTAGATAAGGAAATCATGAGACTGTGGTAGGAGCAATCTCAATGTCAGCTGATGAATCACTGAGTCAAAGACAAGTCAAGTGGCTCCGCTCAATCTTGAGCCAATCTAAAGTTGCTTTGGATTTGTTCTTGGGATTATTGTCCTGCTGAAAGGTGACTTTTCTCCCAAGCTTTAGCTGAATCAAGTAAGTTCTCCTGCAGCATTTTCCTATATTCCTCTCCATCATTATTCCTTTTATTATTACAAGAATACATCCAATACAGGGATCGTTTTCAGGCGAAAAAAGTACCAGATGATTTAAACACGTTTTTGATGCATTTGCATTTGGTGAAATAAATCCTCGGTTTCAATTCAGGATTGCTCCATGTCAAGGTTGTTGGTGGTTTTACACTCCCTGGGGAGAAATCCATATGTATTTCTGCTAGAATCAAGTCTCATTTTAACACAGATCCCAGTCCCTGTTTATGGGGTGTTCACATAGGACGGTGCTACTGTTACCATACATTACTGTAGGGATGTGATACCTTGACGCATGGACAGTGTTATCATGAATTATGTGTAAAAAGCTCTATGTTCTTAATATCTGACCATAAAACCTTTTCCCACATTGCAGCTGGGTTACTCTCTTGTGGTTTAAGATGTACTTTTTTCTTTCTTGCCAGCCCCTGATGGAGCTCCTTCAAAGTGATTGTTGGAATCTTGTGGCTTCTATCACCAGTCTCCTTGTTTGATCACGGATTTTGAGTGACAGCTATTTCCTAGCAGTGCCTGAGTGGTGTGTTGCAGCTTGCATCCTTGTTATTGGCCCAATAATGGTGGGTCAATATTTAATCACTTGGACTGCAATATCTAAACCATAGGTCTTTAGTATCTAAACCATATTTCATTCAGGTATTTTTATGCTTATTGGTTTCAGTCAAGTGTCAGGAATGTGTAATGTGGGAAAAGGGATGAACATTTGAACAGAAAGAACCTCTAGCATTCAACATTATAGCTACATTAGTAATTTGTAATACAGAATTTTTATGTCAAAAAGAGAATAACTGCTATAACTCAATTAAAATTATTATATAAAAAAGTGTAAACTGCAACTGTAAAAGGAAAAATCCAATGTAAAACATCATCTGAGGTGTTTTTTCTTATGACCTAAAAGAGTGCCTATGATAAGTGTCCTGTATGTGCTTTGACATTTTTATATTCACCACTAGAAATGCAACTTTTCCAGGGTTACTGAATGTCTTTCAGAGAGTGATACTGAGTTGAATTCTTGTTTTTCACCAACAGCTACCTACACTGACTTTTATGAAGTGGTTGAGTGTAAGGCAGGCATAAACACATCAATATAAGCTATTATTTTCATCAGATTAATGGGGATCAATCGCTGCAGCTGCTCATTCCTTTTTACAAGAGGAGCAGGATTTTGTGGAAATGTAGAAAAGCTGGAAGTGAAATCCCCCAAAAATTCTATTTGCATTTCATGAGGAGATTCACAATGTTGACTGAACATATGGTTTGTTTTTACCATATTAATAGACAATAAATAGCTAAATTGATAAGCAGTAAAATGCATGTTCAGCTGGGTTTATCTAGGCCCAGGGAATTGTCTGAATAACTCAATTTAGAGCATGTAAATGCTAACAAAACATAAAAATCGTTTTGATAACTAGATAGATGACTAAGTATATTTACATTTTGTTTCACAGATGTCATTGACTAGCCTTGCCCTGTGCCTCTGTAATGACAAAATCTACAAAAACAATGATAACCATTTCAATAGCAATTAAGCTTCTATTTTCCAATCGTTATGTGTAGATTTTAGGACCACTAGTTTACATATTCCCCCACTCTCTTTGGATTGGACAGCAACAGTTAGCCTTTCTATCCAAAACCCTCCACAGTTCAGATTCAGTGTCTCCCAGGCCATAAAACGATACAGAGCACACAAACCCGCCCATGATAAGTGTCCTGTATGGGCTTTGACATTTTTATATTTACCTCTTGGAATGTAACCTTTCCAGCGTTGATGAATGTCTTTCAGAGAGTGATGCTGAGCAGAATCCTTCTCACCAACAGCTACCCACACAGATGCACGGTTGTCCAGAAAGGTAATGTCCAGTGTGAGTCAGACATAAACACATCAATAGAAGCTATGTACAATTTATCACATCAATGGGGATTATGCTTGGCACGATGTGACTCATAACAGATCCTCTCAGAGAAATCATTTTTAAAGCATTTCATCCAAACCCATCAAATTACAGGAATCGCTCAGGTCACCAGTTGCAACTCTTTACACACATCGACATTTTGTTGGACAGAGCAGGTAATCCAAAATAAAGAAACATTCATACGATCATGTGTGATATGTAGCTGTACAGTATGAAGGCATATTACACTTCCATATAAAAACATACATTTTTTTCTCAGCAAATAAAATCTGATGGGAACATTATTTTGCTACTCCATATGAAGGATCTCTCATCTGCAGTGTTTCCACAAAATATAATCAGAAAACTGTCAAAGAAACCCTCAAAGGGACAATCTGCAGTTCAAACAATAAGGGATCACTCCACCAATGTTTTATTAAAACCTTAAAGTTTGTAACCACTCCCAAATAATTTGACCGAGCTAAGGATGCAATGACTATCCTTCTGTGGAACATTAATTCAATTGTGTTGATGCAGGACCACCTCTGGTTATCATCCACTACTTCTGAGGAAAGTTTTCAGACCTAGGACATCGGTTAAAAAGTAATTCTGTTTATTAGACTGGATATATCAAATTTATAGTACGACATTTATATCACAGTTAAATTAGGCTCATTAGCCTATAAGGAAAGTATGTATAAGTACATTCTTGCTGTGTCACATTTGTAATTTTTGTATAAATCTGTAGCTGCACCTTTAAATTTTCAGAAAAGGCACCAATCAGTACGTATTGCGGATAGCGTCATAAAGTACAGTGCAGGATAATTTCTAAAGAGGACCCACATAGGAACGTGCCCACACACGTCTACACACAACACAGGCTCTGACTGCCTTGTCAGATTACCATGTTAGTTGCTGGTGGATACATACATCTAATTTATGGTTGAGATAGGGTGGGTTAAGATTCTCGGATTGGCTGTAAGTAATAAAAGTTAGTCAGTGGTATTAAAAGTTGAGCCAAAGTCCTGGGAAATACTTTACTAGATATCTTCCCTTTCATGAGTGAGACTTCAGAGCCCGAGGAGAAGATGCAGACGCATTACATTGTTAGTGTAGTTCAGTGGAACATAAAACCAATTCCGCAATCCGCTTGGATAAATCATGTGTGGGTGAGTGTGTGGTGTTCGGCTAAACATTCTTGGATGGAAAGTCAACATCTATAAATGTGTCCGTCTGCGAAATGTCCATAATCTATTGTGATGTGATAAACAGCAAATGTGCAATATTCACTGGCAATAGTTGTATCTTACTACACTAAAAAGAGTTGTTTTGGATAGAGGTGGCAGAGCGATTAAACGTTTGTTTTCTGTGAAGCGAAGAGGACACTTTGATCTTTGAAATTTCATCTCTTTGCTATTGTTGATGACAGAGGTCCTGAAGATAGATTTTCTATCAGAGAACCAGCATGGGAATTCCCTGGCGGGTAACCATAACAAACACTTGCTCTCTCTTTCTTTGTCTTTATATGCACAACAAATGTACTGTACAAACACATACCTATGTAATAAATAACACACACACCCATCATGTGAACTGTTCTTTATTTCAGACCATGGAATGCCATAAGATATCAGATTATTTTCCTTGGATGTCTTGAACCCATAATACCTACATGTGAAAAGGATGTTTTGCACATGAACCCAAAGCTGACAGCAGACCTCCTTCCGTCCTAGGCGCAATAGCCTCCCTCCCACATAAGAAAGCATAAAAGCCCATGGCTGAGTCCTAAATAAAACTTTACAACCTACATAGTGCCCTACTTTTGAAGATTTAGCATTATCAGGCATTTTACACTTTCTTGGACAGGCAAATGGCGAAAAGGAGACCGTTTTTTGTCGAACGAGCTGTGGGCTAGATAAAAACCTGGGCTGCCACAGTACATGATTCAGACTTTAGGCCACAATACTGCACTAGTTTTGTTCACCTCACAGATTTCCACCCTACACATCCCATTTGTAGTACAGTAGCATCTTCCATCTGACCTCTGTATCTCCCTAAGTAGTTACGTGTTTTTATTCCTTCCCAAAATGTTATTGCCATTCCTATGATTGTTATGAACCACCATCTCAAGGCCCATTGAAGAAGCTTTCTAGGCACCTTCGTCTTGATATATCGCTATTCTGCTACATTTATCTTTTTCAAAACTAGAGAGGGTGAGGGATGAGTTAACAGGAAGGATGGAACATGCCAAAGATTAAGACGTTTTATTAAAAAGGAATGAACCCATTGCTGCTGTTTTGATCATCCTAAAGGAATTTCAAAAGAGTGCAACGGACATTCCAGTATATTTGCATCTCTTGTCCACGGGGTGTGGGATGGGATACGTTGCCTGGGGACATGTTCAGTGGAGAGCCTCGCTTATGACAAAGCCCTCTTTCGAATAAGGAGTAAAGGGTTGAAGGAGCCATGTATTCAAGAGGAAACGATAGCATTGCCTTTTGGTGTTTTGATCGTGCCAAAGGATAATCAACAGAATGCAACGGAAACTCTAGTTCATTTGGGTATCGTGTCCACAGCATATTGATTGGGTTATGTAGACTAGGGATGTTGGTAGGGAACACTTATTACAAGCCTAAGCTTGATTGAGGGCACATGGGGGGTGGGTTGATGTCACCCTAAGGAAGTCCTTTGAAGAGAATGGGGGCCAGGGAGATCCAGGCATTACAATGTGGCGTTGTGCACTCACAGCATCCGCGGAAGATGACGCCATCCCCTCGGGATGCAGGATGTCTCTGATGAATAAGGGCCACCATATTTGCACCTTCGTCTGAGGATGTCCCTCATCCCGAGCTGACGTAGCTGTGTACATAGGAAAAAAGGTTCAATGACTTAATTGAGCACACTTGAACTATATACGTTTTGGTAATCATGTGGCGATGGTTAACGAATTATCAGCTTTCAACTTCATGCCTAATTGCAGTGTTACCATAAAGAATATTGTAATGGTCATATTTAAGCTGATAGCAGAGACTTTCGGAATTCTACTGAATAACTCAATATTGTTATAATGTTCAGCAATATGGGGAGGCTGCCCTCTAGTGGAAAAAAAATACACAAACGGTTACTAAAAGATCTGCCCCATGAAAGTCAAAAGAAACATTTTGGATACGTTGCTTCTACAATTGTAAAGCAGACAATTTGGGCATAAACAGTATAAACAATAGTCTCAGTTGGCATGAATGTTTTTAATGCTCCATACCATGACTACAAAGTCAGAAGTTAGATATAGGAGCCTTACCACTAATTAAACATTTTGAGCTAGAGGACAGGAATCTCACTTATTTGTTTTGAATTCTACGAAAAGGCAAAAAAAACACTAATTTATTTGTTGCCATCATTTACTTTCAGGTCAAAGGTTATTTATTAACAATCTTATGAAGTACACTAGACGCTTACTGAGATATATTGTATGAAAAGAGGCAATTATATAATTGATACTAACACAATTTTAGATTAATGTTGTTGAAAGTAGATTATATTTGAAAAAAACTCTCAAAATAATTGTCACGCTTGTTAAAAATCCTCCAACATCCTCCCCTTGCAAGTTCATTGTATAGCACAGATCTCAAACAACTGGTTTATAAAGCCTTTACAGATCTTTTATATCTTCTGTCTGCCTCATTGGCAGATTTACCATTAGTCAGGTCAGGCAACTAACTACCTCGGGACTCAAATCACCAGGAGCCTTATAAACAAATTACCGTGTGGCAGCCCCCCCTGGTGATGAGATGGCAGAATTACCATTGGTGTTTTTATTATTGTTTGACCCAGCAGAACCAAGCAGATACATTTTTCTTTGAAGTGGGTCCCTTTAATGAGAGGAAAATAGCCGTGATTGTATTGCATATTATTCTGGATTAATATAAAGGAAATACTTTCTCTACTACACTGTCCTAACAAGCAAACGAGCAGTAATTGCACATTTGGTCAAAAGTGAGATAGTGAACCCGAGTTTGGAAATTAAATGTCATGAAAAGGTTACTGACTACCATTCACACCTTCCTGTCTGAACTTTTTGCTCCTTTCCCAATTTTGATGTATCCAAGTGTATCTGTCTCATCAGAGCAAACCACCGGAGATTCAGGAGAGTTAAAGATCCTTGAAAACCCATTTCGCTATTTCCACACTCTTATTGCTAAGAATGGGTGGGTCAATATGTGAGGTCACATTCACTCACCTGACAAACCCAGTTCAATTATCACGCACACATGACTTCTAAGGGATGACCTTCAATCATTAACTCATTCTGTGTTTTTCACCACCCACTGTTAACACCAAGTCTTTAGCGATGCAGCAGTGGGTCGGAGCAATTCTAGCCTGGAGCCAATCAGATAACCAGAGAAGAAAACCGGCAGTAAAGGTAAACTAGAACGAGAAAAGGGGGTACTTTCCAACGCACCATGTTTACGTACCTGGAATAATCTGGCATGACAACAATGGACTCTGTCTTTGTCTATATTTCTCTGTAAGATAAACATGGCTAATTAGAAAGAAGAAAATGGCTGTAGTGTTGACAGTGCAACTTTGTAGTGAGGGAAAAGGTGGTGGAAATGCTGGCCACAGTTCTCTTGGAGTCGATCACTGATCAAAGGGCCACAGGGCCAGAAATTTCAAAACAGTCCCCGATTGAGGAGTGGGGGATCGAAAACAAAATCAGATGACTAGTGACTAATGCAGCTTCCAACACACTCACCTGGTCATATCTCTGATGTATGCCATTAGTTAATGGGTAAAACCTCATACTGAATCTCCAACAGGGGGGCCCAGAACACAACTTCGGCAGTATCTGAATATTGTGGTCCAGCCCAGCCTCAGAAAAGTAAATATCCCCAGATCAGAAGAGTCCGGCCACTACTGGACTGCTTAAACATCGGCTTACTGTCACCCGTTTGACCCCGCTGTCCAGAGCCAGAGCACGCCAGATTTACCGGTGCTAGTCAAAAGGAATCAACTCAAACCTAGCACCGTGAGAAAAAGAAATTGCACAATACCTAAGTTACAAAAGCACAACTAGCAGTTCAAAGAACATTCACAGTATACTTGAGACACACACAAATGCTGTCTCACTTGTCTTTATTTCTTTACTTATTAAGTCAACATGCATTAAACCCAACATCATGCATACTGAAAAATACACATTTTGAAAAAAATATGAAAACACCAATGAACTGTGGGAATAAATACATTAATTTGAAGATAACAAGATTATATTGGATGCCACTTTATTGTCATTGAACAGCACAAGTACAGCACAAAATAATACAGTTTGTGTCTAACCAGAAGTGCAAATTGAGGAGCACAGAAAATGTATTAAGTATACAGTTTTAAGAATATGTATGTACAAGTGGAATGTATAGATGTGCAATTCATGCAAATGCATTATATATGGAAATGTATGTGCAGTGGAAAATTCACTGATTTACAGAAAATGTACAGATATTAAGTATGACGTATGTACAAGTGAGATAAATAGTTGTGGCAATTTTCAATGGCATTCTGAATTTGCAAATTGAGGCAAGTTGAATGAGTAGGGTAGCATGTGCAACTGAAACGCAGGGACAGCAGCGAAGAGGTTCCCGAGGTAGACAGGTATCTATAACAATTGAAAATGCACGTACAGTGGCAGTTGATTGTGATACGTCATGATAATTCAACTGCTATGAATTGCTTCAGCCAGCAGGTGTCATTTGTGTACATCATAGGAATGAGGCCTCCGGGATTTAACCTTTTGGCGACACAATTGGCTGGAAAGCCTCTTCAGGTCAACAAGGATATATGTTTGCTATCCCTGTTGGTTGCACATCATTGTAGCATTCAGGACTGACAGGTATTACATGGACACTATCAACAGTAAATAAAATATTTAACACATTCAACATTCAAAACAACATTTAAAGGACCTGTTTTATTGGATAATTTGGATAAATTGTATTGTCGAAATAGGATTTAAACTGAACATTTTCTGGGGAGAAGCTTGTGTGATACTGTTTCCCATCATCATATAACAATGTGATTGAGCAAGTACTCAACTAAAAAAAATGATAGAATGTTTAAAAATAAACAATCCTTTATGGAATCTTGTACGACAGTAGCTTTCAATGATTGGGCATCCCTGAATTATACAGCTAGATTACTAATGAGTAATTATGATTTGTGAATTATTTTCAAAGGGCCTTGCGGAGTCCCTCACTTTTTCGGACAAACTCAAATACTTAGTGATCATGGACACACAAGACAAAGCTAATCATAATTACGTTTTACTGACATGTCCTCAAATGATGGAAATTGTGATTATAAAGAGTTTGCATGTCAGGGAGATAATGTAACTGTTCACACAAAGATACTAAAGAGAGAAGAAAATAAATGTTCAGTTTAAAGGCAAGCTAGATAGATTACAGTGACTAGCTAGCTAAAAGTTTCACCAGCCATGCATGGCACACACAACACACACTTTTGAGTAGCTCGCTCATCATAGCCTAATTGGTGAAATCAGAACATGTTAACTTTACCACATGGAAATAATTCAGCTAGCTTGCCTTGCTGCTCATCATCCTCATTGGAAATGCTTGTCATGTCTCCTGATGTCACCTGCAACATATGAAGCTGAGGTAATGTTTGACAGACACAAGGTTTTTGTGCAGAAAAGGCACATGTCTGTCACTCTCCGTCTCTAAGTTTCTGATCCTGACCATCTATAGGATCACTTGGGAAGTTATAAGTATTTACCTTAAATCAGATTTTGGCAAAGTTGCCCAAATTACATCAAAACAATGGACTACTTGGCTACATGTCTGGAAAGTCTCTAATTTTTATTTGAAAGATGGGTGTGAAAGTCAAGTTGAACTACAAGCTTAAAAAAAGTTGAAGTAGTCACAGCCTGAACATTACACAATATAAATAGCTTCCTAAAAATTTCAACGCAATTTACTTTTCTGGTTACGAAAATTAAACAGCGATATTTGTCTGGTAGTAAAATAAAATAAACAATAACGCCATGCTCGGTTTGCTTACAATACGGCATTTGAACTTGAGTCATGAAACTAATTTCTTCCTCAAACTCCTATTGTGGGGGATTTTTCTATAAAATGCATATATAACCTTATAATATTATTGTGCAATGTATAATCACGTAGTTTCATTAGAAACACATTAATGTGGAATCCACACACACAGAAAATGACTTCTGGGATAGGACAAATTACACACACAGATGATTTTTATGTTCATCATGATGTATGGCCCGTATGCTGAGAGATACCATGTGCCCAGAGAGTGGCGTTTCTAAAGTTTACTGCCTTTGAATCCACTGTTGGGGTGTCCAGAGTGTGGTCCATGAGCTGGTCATGAAGTGTACTCTGTGATAAGAGATGACCTGAGTGTGGCCCATGAGCTTAAAATAACACTTACTTTGTGGACAGTGATGGACATGACCCAAGTATGAACCATGAGGATGTCGTGAATTACTGTTGCCATAACGAGCATTCAGGGAGGTAGAAGATAAGAGGCGCACCACACCCGGGGGGTGGGGGTTCCAAACAGATGAATAGTCAGATGGCGTGTATCTGCAGAAGGACATGGCTTTAATGTCTATCATTACTGTATGATTTTCATTAAAGTCAATTGGATTCACAAAGTCCTGAGTCGAAGTGCATTTGCTTTAGGAAAGAGTGGTGGATTTTCCACGACACCACCCGTGATCTGTTTGTTAGATCGGACGAAATCCATTCCGAAAAGCCTAAAGACTAAGGAAATGATACACATCGCTATTCGAAGAGCACAACACGCAACGTTTTCTATTGAGTCGATGGCATCGTACCTCCTTCTGTCATTCCAAGTCTAAAGCAAATGATAACTATCGCCATTCGAATAGGACAACATGCCGCGTTTTCACACCAAGTCACGCATAAATCCGCAAACCCTCCCAAGTCCTAAAGTCCGGGGCTTTGCATCGAGTGTGAGCCAGGCCCAGTGGTAAACTGGCCCAGGTCTGTATCAGTGGAAACAGGAAAAAAGTCACCAATGGAAACGCAGCATATGACATCTATAGGTCACAAAATTGAAGTGTGGAAGTCAGGGCCGGCTCCAGGCATAAGCGTCATTTGTGGTCGCTTGGGGCCCTCCAACTGCTAGGGGGCCTCTGACTGCTAAAGAGCTCTGAACCTAGAGGGGAATGAGGACCCCGAATGAAATGTTGCTTAGGGACCCCAAAAAGCTAACCCCAGCACTGGTGGAAGTAGGCTACTTCAGGTTCAGAGAAAAAAAATGGAAGGCTGCAAATCCTTTATGAACTGTTTGACTAAAGCCATAAATGTCATTTCTCAGTTTTCATCCTTCCACCGCTACACCATAACTGACCTGTAAACATTTTTGGGTAGAATATTTTTGTTTTTCACAATCCAGGGACTATTCTGACAATGAAGGGGACGTAGCCAAATTAACTGGCAGATTGGGTCCCAACATTTGACTTTAAATGTGAATTTGAACAAATTCATCACAGCCAATCCAGGAATCAGGCTTGCCCAACTTGTTAGTCAAATGCCTAATATAAATTATTATAAGAGAACAATTCAGCAATTAATAAACTCTCCTGTTTGCCAACATCCTGTCAAAACATTGAAATCATATACAAATGTAATATACTTCTTTTTATCAACCCATCCCAATAAATGATAGTCACATCCCTCTGGCTTTTGCCAGAATTGCCAAATGGCCAAAAGTATAATTATTGATTCATTCCCTTGCATCAGAACCAGCAAATCCAAAATTACGTTTTTAGACTCCAGGGGTCGCCATCTATTAACCTTTTTGCAAAGCCCTACAGATAAGGAATAAATCATTGCTATCAAATTACACTATCTAATATTCATTGTGTACTTATGTTGTTTTTCTTTTTTGAAAAAAAAATAAAGGGAGTCAATAGAAACACTTAAAAGGGACTTTATATCGGCCAACATGTCGGGACAAATTCGGTAGATGAAGAGGAGGATTTGTCCATTGTCGGGAAATGGGGGTTTGTCACAGATGTGCCTGTGTGTATTACAAACAAGCCAATGGGAAATGTGCCCATTTGGCAAGAAGGCGTGCCATTTTCGAAAGCAGTCCCCAGCAGGTAACAGGTTGGCCGCGGCCGCTATTCGGTCATACTGCAGTGTGGTCCAACAGAGATAGCATCAGACCTATGTTTACCTTATTTAGCTTTACAGTGGTACGTTAATTGCCATTTGACTGGCGTGAGTTACCCTTTGTTATATACGCTCTAAATTGCAGAGCACGAAAGTATCTCAATCTGGAGTGATGGCTGCGGGTATCAATCGCGGACGGGTTGGAGAGAGGTTACAAGCGGCACTGGCCGGTCTGCAGGAGTTGCATTTTCTGAAGGAGAAACATTGTCATATGGTTAACTGGGCACTACGTATTGACCGAGAGGTTTCAGACAATTCTACCGAGTCCATCACTAACGGTCGGAGCCCGGTGACCGAGGAACTGCGCCTAGAGGCAACACTATCAACCCTCAAGCAACAGCTGGTAGGGTCCTCCTTTTCATTTTGAAACATTCGTTTTCTTTTAAGTTCTAGAACCAGATTTAATACCTGTGAAATATATACGGTTAATTTAGTGTGAACCAAATTGGTGAAGATAATTTAGATTTATTTGTCTAGGGCTTTTTTTCATTTGTAGTGGTCAGTCGCTTGTATGCTTCCAAATAGTCGGTTTTCACTCGTATTTGAAATCGTCATGTTCAGTATATTAGGTCGATATCGGTTCTACAATATACAGTAAAAACAATAACGTGATGTATCCAGGTGTTTTGTTGTTCGTATGACCCCTTCTGTTTCGCAGTGGGGGGTATATACAGAGCCATAAATCAAGGTTCATTTCAGGATCACGAGACACCGGGGGTGAGGGTAGTTCAGTGCAATGTCTCTGATCATTAACCATTGTAATGGCAGTGGAAACAGAAGTGGCCGTTGGTTGTAGGTTCACGCCTATTTAGACCTGCAAAGATAGTTTGACCCAACTTTATGTGCATTTAATATATTGGAAGAAAGTATGTATGACTCAGTTGTGTCCAGTCATATATTGTCAAATGCAATCCACATTTTAGTTTTATAATGATTCTAGCTCATTACTTGATCACAACAAAAATACATTTAAAAGTATATAAACAATGTAAGTTTAACTTTATTGATTTAAAGACTTATGGATGCTACATGAAATGGGTATGCAGGACAGTATTTTAGATGAAGTCAGTATTTATATCTTCATTCAAAACAATGGTAATTTCTAAGTGAACACTAGTAAAGAAAAATGCTAATTTGAAATAAAAATTGTGTTTATGGTATTGCTTTAAAAGGAAAAAACAAACTTTTGTTAATATTTAAGAGTTTGAAATAAAAATAAAACGACCCCTTGCTCAACATTTTATTACAGATTTGTCATTTGGAAGGTTGAAATATCAACAGAATGCATAGATCCCTAGGACTGCATAATTACAGGTTAACAGGGCCAGACACCACACCCATATGTACCTTTTCCTCCTTATAATATGTATATATGAACTTTTTAACAGTTCAGTAAAGACACATAAGTATGATACACATAAGTAAGTATGATCATATCAAATTATTTAAAAAAACCATAGCCCACAAAATAGATGGTGTCCTGGAGCAGTCTAGCTGTCAAACACATTGCCAATAGCTATTTAAGCAACCTATATCTTTCCAACTTTATTCTATCAATAGAGCATTTTTATCAAAGAGGAAACGTTATGTAAGCCAAACCCTGGGAGAGTGTTTTCTTCATTTTATTTTCAGTGGGACAATTGCACAAATGTTTGTGCCAAAGATACAGGTATGGCTTTCCAAAAAAAGTGTTCATATTTACTTTGAGGTCCAGTCTCAGTCCTGATTTAGATCAGAGACAAAGTTTCAGAGTATCTCCACATCCTTTAAACCCAATCAAATTTACTGGGCATGAGCAATTTTGCCAGTTGCTCTGCTAACTGTAAAACCTGGTTGAAATTATATTCACAATCTGTAATGTCTGGGCTGGGAAGATATAAACAATATAGAGAAGTTGTTTTTTATTTGAATTATTTTCTAATCGTTTCTTGCTGTTTTCCTTTACTTTGAACATAAAGAGTAGAAGAGAGAAGCAAGAGAAAGGGGTATGTGGACCTTCATTGGTCAATGTATTAGACCATGCCCCCAAATATGCTAATGCACCCCACAGGGAGATTGCTTCCTACTACATTTTTAGTGGTGCATTTAGATGGGAAACAAAGTTATGATCATTTCACAGCAACCGTTTTCTTATTTGTCCTGGATCCAAGTTTATTGAATTTTTTTGGAGCCAGGCTGTCTCCCAGGTGTCAGCCAGGTGCCCATTTCAAAGCCCAAGGTTAAGTTGTCTCAAGACAGAAGTGTAATTAAGTATGTAGTAATGAGTAGGGTTCTGTGTTTTCACGTGAAGTCAGATTGCTGTTGATATAAATGCTGTATCTGTTTCCAGATTCCAATGTGTATTTAATGGGAAAGCAGTGTTTGTATGTTTTTGGAAGATGCAACATGCTGCTTGTTGACAGTGAGAGGGGATGTGCCCAGATTACTGTTTTGATTATAGAAGTTCTCTACACCTTCACAACTTCAGGAGGTTCATTTGGCCGACCATTGCAAAGTTAATAGAAGCCCCTTAATCACATCAGAGGTTTGTACATCTCTGTAAAATAAATAATCATTGTTAACCTGTTGCTACCTTTAGTAGTTACTGTGGAATGCCAAACCTATCCATGAGCCAAGAGTTAATCATCAAATCATTGGGCCTGTCAGTATCATATCATATTTCTTTTGCCAAATATTTCTATGTGTGTTGCCATTTATCACATACTAAATGTAGTGGTTTGGTCTGGAACATCTTTTGTAAAGTCATCCAACTTTCCCACATATCAGGAATGAATGTGTATACTTGAACTCCTCATAGTAAATCATTATCCCACAGTATTCAATTATACCATGGTATAATTATCATTAATGTCATCTTTGTGCTTTGTTGTGCTAGCATGTTATAATGCAAATGCACCTTTTAAACCAGTTAATTAAAAGCTGAAGAGAGTACCAGAGTCCACAAGCAAGGCCTTGAGGTTCATTCATACTTCCACTTTAAAATGTGTGAATGGTCACCGTTAGTGCATGGACTGCATATATATATTTTTTTTTCGGGGGTTGTCCTTCGGTGGGTGGGTTTCGACAGTTTGTGCATATTATTCATTTTCTAGCATTCTTGCTTTATGTTTGCATATAGTGATTGGTCAAAAAAATGTGCACCCTACTTGATCCCAGGGAAGTGTTGCCTTTCTCTCCACTCTTCAAAGGAAAACACTAGAAGCATGCGAGAACACAGTTTGACCGCGGAAGATAAATGGTTCAGTGGCCCATGCAAGGACTCTGAAGGATCTGGAGAGTTTCTGTATGGAGAAACAGTCTCACATTCCTTTCTATACGTCTTTCAACCTCCTCAAACATTATACCATTTAGGTGTGTAAGATCAAATGGTAGGCAAGTTGGCTAGAATAGTTAGAGATGTTTATCTACAAAAGTTGTTCAGGGGAGATCTGTCATTTATGCACAGAATGAAAGTTGATAATTGAATTTGTTTTAGTGGACACGGGACTGGCAACGACATTAACCCTTCGCTTAGGCATGCAAAAAAACATGAAATGAAAACATACAAACTATTTACTAGAGATGACTATAGTGTTGTCTGTTGTCTTTATTCCATAGGCTAGTCATACCTGAAACTGAAGTCATGTCTTGCTCTCCTCAAGCCACAACACACTTGGTTACTGGCACAAAACAGATGGATGAGAGGGTTTGAAGGGAGGCTCCTTTCTCATTTGCTGGAGAAATATTTTTAGTTTCTTACAACTTGCAACAGTGTATCGTCTGTGTCAACAGATGAGCATTTGACGCACTGTTGCAAACAGCCATTATTCACAAAACGAACGCCTACTCTACTTTGCTGGGCACTACGTCCTTCATTGAAAATGATGTATGTATTTCTCATGCAATGAATATTCTGTCATGCTCTGTTGCGTGTATATAATGCTACGCAGTCCCAGGTGACCTCGATTTTGGATCTGGATGGCAAGGAGAAAGGATTTCAGTGACTTTAAAAGAGGGTTCATTATTGGGTCGCTATAAGAACGACAACACCCCCATCCACAGGGCCTAAGGGGTCACTAAATGCTTTGATGAATATGTAAATCACGTGAATCATGGCCGTCGTAATGACCAGACCTCAACTCAATTGAACACCTTTGGGAGGTGTTGGACCAACTTGTTAGACAGCGCTTTCCACCACCATCATCAAAACTCCAAAGGAGAGAATATATTTTGGAAGAATGGTTTTTCATCCCTGCAGTAGAGTTTCAGAGCCTCAGAATATATGCCAAGGCACACTTAAGATGCTCTGTCCCAACACCTCACTAAGGCACTTTATACACTTTTCGTGTTTTCTTAGTAAAATCGAAGTCATTTTGGTGTTCTTTTACCAACTCAATTCAAGAATGACCCAATTCAACATCACGTAACAAGAGAATTCAACCCGTTTCCCCCTCACCCATTAGCTTTTCAAAGGGGCCAGTAAAGAAGGATACATCTGCACTTTAGTATTAACCCCATTTGTTAGTCCTGGCTGCATAAGCAAACATGGCATGTCCTTCTTCTCCCTTGTTCCCCCTTCTAAAGTTTACACAATAGCCAGACCCTCTCTGCGGGGGAGAAATTGGTTATTCACCAATTGCGTCACTATAGGCTTCCTCTTGTTCTCCACTGGTTAATCATTAGCCATGCTCTTTCAAAAAATGTTTATGTGTATAGCCTCTAGTAAGCACACTGGGAGATTCTTAAGGCCTATTCACACTACAAGCAACTCTCTCAGGGAGAATACCCTAAGACAGAACTTTTAATCTAGTGTAAACTTGCAAACTTGTTACGTCTCGCCCGCTACTTATAGAGGTAGCAAGATCATCGTCCAGACGTTTCTACCCATCAAAGCAGGGCAATGTATATTCCTTATTTGGCTAATTACTGTTTCTGTGACTATTCATAATAAAGCACTTCCTTACATGCCATAATGCTTGAAATTAGATTTTTGGCATACCATCTACATAGGTTAATGTAACTATGTTTTTTAAATATTTGTAACATTCTATGATGATTTGTAAAGAGTCAATGGAAATGTATTATTTAAGTGACTGTTTTCCTTAGAGCGGTTTTACATGATGATAGTTGCATTTAGACAAATGAGTTGATGAATTGTTGGCAGATTTGCATCAGGGTTAAATGTTCCTACTGTGTAGACGGATGAAACTGTCAATTGTCACGCATCATTTTCGAAAGTATCAGGGGACTCTTTTCTGGCAGATACTCCCCTTGGTCACTAAGGTCAAAAAGGGATGGCTGACTCATTGTGTATTGGATTAGAATGTGCAGCAGCCTTAGCTATCTGGTTGTGTAGGTCGTTGCTGCTCCATAAAATAAATCAGAAAAAAGTACTTTGTTACTGGGAAGAAACTAAAAACATCTTACACTGGCACCTAAAAAATTGTACTATCACCAATCGCTGCACCATGTTAGTTGCGAGGTTAACATAGTCAGTGAGTACATTTTCCAGGACTGAGGGCTTGTATATGTGACATATACTTTGATCATATGGAAGGTATTCATATGGGAGGTGTATGGTTATTGTTGCATTTTAATAGGCTAACATTACTGGATGAACAGCTATTAGCAGCTTATGTTTTGGCTATAAGCCAATATTTTAACCACTGCAGCTAGCAGGTGAGAAAATAAACACTGCCTTCAAATGCTTGTGAATTGTCGCATTATTCAAGTCATATGTGGTTTGGTTGCATTATGGAAATGTGCTAAGATGATCAGCTAACTGCATAGGGTTATCAGTTGAAAACTTGGCAACATAATGAATAGACAGCTGGCTGGTGGCTACTTCATCATTCCCATTTTTTAAAATGCAAATCAAACCCGATCTTAGCTCATGCAGTTCTTGTTGCAGTGTGAATTGGAAACTGTTAATTCTTCTATAATTATGTTGACCGTGTCTAACGTGTATTCCAGTCTCGTCTGCGAACACAGGATGCCGGGCTAAAGACACACCTGCAACAACTGGATCAACAGATCAGTGAGCTAAAGCTGGACGTGGGCAAGGCTTCCATCGAACAACAAGAGAGTGACAGTAGACCCAGCTCAGGTCAGAACTCAACATGGATTTGCCTACATTCTTTGTCTGGGTTATGAGGGAGAAGGTAAAAAAGACCTATCTATCTCTGTATCTCTTTCAGGCTTCTATGACCTCAGTGATGGAGGCTCCTGCTCTCTGTCCAACTCCTGCACCTCAGTATACAGCGAGTGCATCTCCTCCTCATCCCAAACCAGCCTTCACCCTCCCAACGGTTCCTCTGAGTCCCAAATTCTCAGTGCGGCGGCCCAGCTGACTGAGCGGTCCCGCCGGTGCTCGGCTGACGAGATCACCACTCAGACCAACCCCCCGCGGGTCACAGGGCTACACCTGGGCAGCAGTAGGTTACGCTCCGGCACAGCGGCCACCAACTGGGCCAGACAGCGGCCAGTGTCCACAGGTGAGCACCGCTTCCAACATTGCACCCTGGGTGGCGACTAAGAGATGTATGTCTTAACTCATGCTGTAAGATTGGAGGGATTTCACTTTCAAACACTTAAAAATGTGAGTTGGTTTGTATTTGCCTCAGGTGACCTGGAAAGGATGATGACCCCAGGTCTGAGCAAGAGCAAGTATGTGGACGTGAAGAAATCCTCCCTGTGCCTCAACATCCGGAGCTCCTCCACAGTTGACCACAAGTACCAGAGTAACCTGGTTTCGCGCAACGGTGCAGAGATCTACCTGTACCCGAGCCCCCTCCACGTCGTGGCACTCCAGAGCCCCATCTTCTCCCTGGGAGAGGAGACGACTGTCCCAGATGCCCCCGATGCCCTGGGGTCCCTGTCTGATGCCGGCCTGGAGCCTCTTCAGAAGGGACGTGTGGAGGGGACCGATGAAAACCCCCTGGGATACATTGACAAGCTCCTCCACCGAAGCATGAGCAAGATAAATGTCCCGACAGAACTTAACAGGGCCATTCAAATACCAAAGATTTGTCTCCCTGGGAATGAAGTTGGAACAGTGGTCCAGGTGCCTCCACCGCAGGCAGCCATAATATCACAGTCAGACGTCCGACCAATTGTCAAACAGAGGCAGTCTAGGATGTACATTGGAGAAGAACCGACAAACTATGTGAACCTCACCCAACAGGCGCCGGGAGCCGCGGTTCTTCAGACGTCATACCGCTACTCGTACCCTACAGCAGTCAGGGAGTACAGTAGACATGTGGTCCACACCACTTCTAAGATGAATGTAGTCAGGGTGTTGTCCAGTGGGGTGAAAGGCAATAAAGATGTATGCCATGTGGAGGTCCCAGGAGGAGAGTTTGACAGGAAACAGTCCAATAGTAGGCTTGGGTCAAGTTTCATGGGTGTGGCCCACAGCTCAAAGGCAGAGGAAGGGCAGGGCCCTGAGAAGGAATTCCACCAGTCCGTCTTTGTCCATGCTCAGTTTGTCCCCGCAGGCTCACAGCAGGTTAAGGTGAGGCCAGCGGAGCCCAAGACAAAGGCTGTGAGGCTGAGGAGGAAAAGCTGTGAGAAGCCCAGCTGTGCCATGAGGCCCCAGCCACAGGGCCACTCCTCTAACGAGAGGACAAGGGAGGCTAGTGTTGGAGCTAGGCTAGAGAGGGAGCTACCAGGGAGGATGTGCCATTCCCAGAGACCAGCCAGTTGCCTGGTTAAGGAGTGCGGACATTCAGGTTCCGAGTCTAGCCTTTGTGGGTCTACCTTCTCATATGCCAAACCACAGGTCCATGCCCAGCCACCGACCATCCCCGCCAGCAAGTCAACCAAAGTCCGTAGACCCCACTACTCTGAGTCCGACCAGCCACCTATTGACCAGAGGAAAAGAAAGCAGGGAACTCCGAAATGGCCTTCTGATATAGAGATGTTCCAAGCCATGTGCGCTCAGCAGGGTAACGGGCAGCACAGAGTGGTCCAGAATGGAGGGCCGGAGAGCAGGTCAGCCATGGGCCGAGGTGTGAGTGCCAGGCCCCACACCACCCACTGGGGTGGGGTTGAGCCCCATCGAGTTCTTCGCTCCTCCGTCTCTTCCTCCTCATACTTCAGCCAACTCAACACCAGATACCCTCCGGCACCCTACCCCCTGTGCGCGCGCCACGCGTCCACGTGCGAGTCGGAGTACTCGGCCGACTGTGCGTCTCTCTTCCACTCCACCATCGCGGAGAGCAGCGAGGGAGAGCTCAGCGACAACACCATCAACCGCTTTGGCGACAGTGAGTCCAGCCACAGTGACTCCCAGTCCCACTCCGACTCCTGCAGCAGCATGTCCCTGGATGAGGTGAGCCAGGAGGAAGGGGGTTTCGTCTGGGCAGAGGCCACGCTGGGACCAATGGCGGCCGGGCTGCCCCTTCAGCAGCCCCCCCACCCAGAGCCCCCTGGGTGCCGCATCAAAGCATCCCGAGCCCTAAAAAAGAAGATCCGCAGGTTCCAGCCCACCTCCATGAAGGTCATGACCTTGGTGTAGTGGCCCTGGCAGCCTGGCACTTTCAATACTTAATGGCTTTATGGACCTTTAAGTACACACTGCCATTGCATGGTGATTCATCAAGACTTATCAAATCACACGGAGATATATATAATCACCCAATAACTTTGATTTAACAGATGTTTAAAAGCAATAGACTGCAAAGCAAATTTTATGATAAAAAATATTGAAGTTATAGTCCATGTTTACTCTTGGTAATCAAGTGGACGAAAGGATTTTTGCACTACAGATTTTTTAGGAACAGAAACCCCCAAAATATATATGATTAAGCATATTTACTACTATCAAACCTTGTTAAGTTTTACTGTTAAAGTTCAGTAACAAACTGCAATTATTACTCTGTTATGAAAATACTATGTCATATCTGCTTAAGAGATTATAATATTTTTTGTCAATTTTATCACAGTTGATTTCATTCAATTTTTTGTCTTTCCTTTTGTTCATTTCCACTTGTATCTATGCAAAACCTTCATTTTAGAATAAAACACTATTTAAACTACAGTTGAAATGATTTGTGTCTTTAACTACAGAATGTGTCTTCCACTGGTGTTAACCTTGGTAAATGTAATTTCTGCACTATCATTGTCTTTTTTTCTGGAGTCACGACTTTATAAGTGTGGTAATAAACCATATCTTATCTCACAATCAACCCGGATAATCAGATGCAATCAGAAATGACATTTCTGTGAGGTCTCTAGAGTTGGGCCCACACAATCTCACAGACAAGTTGTGGATTCTCTCACATAAATGTAATTTCACAAAGATAACATGATTTTGACACAAACTCTCTCACACACATATATCATTTCAATGAAAAACCGCTGTGTAGCTGAGGTTCCTGCTGGGAGGAAAACTAGAGTTAATAAGAGCAGGGTGAGGGGTGAATGATGTAGAGACACGTGGGATTAAGCTGGACTGACAGATGATAAGAGGGTTTTCATTTTAGCACAGTCACAGGAGATAAGACCGTAGGACAGCTGCACTCAGAGAATCTCCCAATCTCATTTAGAAAATCTGCCCTGGTATCTTTCCATGAAAATTCCTTTATTTTTAAAGAGGGTTGAGGACAAGGTTACTGTGAGTAGTGAAGCCACAGGCCTTTGACAACTAAGCCCAAGGCCTGCAGTTCATATGGAATTACATCAGTCTACTCTGTCAAGCAGATTCAACCATGACCTGACAGTTCCCATGTCCCACCTAAGAGGCTTATAGGACTAACAAATATTTTCATAAACTTTTTACAAGTTTTACCCATCTCATAATATCACCTTGACAACCAATGGTGTAAAGTAACTAAATATGTTGTTTTTATTATTTTGATTTGTGCAATATTTGATGAGTAATTTTCTATTAAGATATACATACAGACAGCTGTCACAAATATTATTTTTTTCCACCAATAATCAAAACAGTAAGTGGATCAATCCATTGGGAAGTGTTCGTCTTTGTGTAGGTTCTTCAAATATAAACACAGCTGAGCAATTGTTTTGCTGTTTGTCTTTTTATCAATTTACTGCAAAGTTTGATCCAAATAGGCTGTCATTTCAGAGTTGTGATCCAAATGTTCTGTTGTCCATACATCACATCTTAGTCCTGCAGGTTGCACAAGTGTTAACAATTGTTCAAATTAAAAAAGGCTGCACAATGTGACCTTTGACCCCTACATGAAATGCAGGGAGAGAGAAGAGGGGTCATCTGTGGGATTAGTGAAAGGCTTAAAAAGAGGGGGAAGGATTTGGGCAACGGGACTGTTTTTGCAGAACAGGGTTGACCTTGTGCGTCTGCTGATCTTCCCAGCTGCAGGGTTGGATTCATTTAAACTACATTTCCGCATAATCAAGGGGTCAGGGGTGAGATCATGTGACGGCAAATCCTTGCCGAACCCTTTGTTTACCCTGTGTTGTTTACCCCTCTCTGAGAAATCTAGATTTCTTCCAAGTTTGCTGATATCTGTAGATTATATGATCCATAAGGGGTCAATGCCTTTGGCAGGAAAAATGTATGTAAGCGTATGCTTTTTACCAAGATAGGATTAATATCACATGGGTCTGTGGAGCAAACCCCAGGGGTGTGATTTAACATGAGGATTTATGGGTCAAGGAGTGGGGGATTATGAATAAGGTACATCATGAAGTGTGCCCCAAAAGTGGAATGTCAGGCAATGCTGTAGGATTACAATGTTACTTGTGACCTCGCTACGTTGAACATTGATTTGTGTGTTTGGGACCATACACCCAGGAACACATGGACCAATAGCCATCGACCCCTGACCTCGACCCCTGGCTCATCCCTTACATACAAACAGGTAAGAATGGGTAACACGCTTCTGCTTAAAACAACTTGTTTTTAATACAGCCCATTTTTTGGATCAATGGTTAGAATGTCAGGTTGGTTAACATTTGTATTGTGATTTGATGAGAAATGTAACTTTATCTGACCACATATACAGCGCAGTCCATTCGTATTTGGACAAAGCAAAAGTACTCAAGCACATTACTTTTGAAATGATGCAACATTCCATACATTTGAAATTACATAATGGTAATGTAGTTAAAATGTCAGCTTTAATTTGAGGCTATTGTCCTCCATTTCCATTACATAAACCATTTATAGATATCTGCGCATTTGTGGTAACAAAAGTATTTGGATAATTGCCTTCACAGCTGTCTTTCATTAGGCAGTTGTTTATTTGCATGATTAACACGTGAACAAGAGAGCTGTTAAAGTCTTGTCTAGATCCTAAACCTTGCATTGGCCTTTTCCAGTCAGTCGCTTGTGTCTGGCAACAAGACCATGTGTCAGTGCCAGTCGAGCTGACCATCATGATGCAGATAAATCTGAATTCATCTAAAAGAGGCATCGCCAAAACATTAGATGTGACAGTATCCAATGTTTAGTACATTATGAACACAGAAAGCACAAGATCGCTCAGCTATGTCAAATGTCCTTGTAGACCCAAACAGACCTCTAGATTGGGTGTCCAAAGAATGTTCACACTAATGAAGAAAAAAGGCCAGGAACTGTTTTGTAACAAAAAGGCAACGTTAACCTTCTAAACTTATTCTATAACACAGCAGGACGGAAGAGATTATTATAATCTTCCTGCGCCAACAACCTTGGACATTTGGGCGCGTGGTCATTTTGAGATGTAATTTGTGTCTTCTAAATCATACTAGACAAATAACTTCAACAATAAAATATTTTATAACTCTCACCCTTCAGCCAATCAGAATTGATCTGTGGTATAAATAGAAAGTATAAGTATATACAATGGCCTTTTTTGTATTTCCTACACAAATGTAAAAAATTACCCTGACCATGCTCCTGGATAAGGACTGTTTGGCCTAAAATCTAATCCAAACCCTGAACAAACCTATTCTTTTGAGAAAACAGACAAAACAGACAAAAGACAAAGGCAAGACAAAAAACAACAAATGGTGTCCCAGAGACAAATGTTAATTAAAGTCTGGCTTGGTTCAGATCAGGTCACAGATGGGGAAGAGGGGGAGGACAGGGTTTCCTCTTTCATCTAGATGAAGTAATCCCAAAGACAAACAAGGGGCTGCCTACCCCGATCTGTGTCAACTAACACTCCCCAGGCTGTCATTTGTTTCCCTGAGAGGGTTGGAAGACCTACATTCTTCAATGTAAAGGAGCCTCAAACACAAATTTGGGGTTCAAAAGATTTTCAAGGTTTTCAACCCCTCTCAACATGTTGTTTAGGGAAACTTTTTGTGATGGGTGAATTGTTTAATGTTAAAATAAATTTTGACAGTGATCAGAGACTTTGAGACATGACTTCACTTTTAGATTGTAACTTTTGGCAACCAAGTTTGCAACACAAAATATATATATTTTTTGATGTCTCTCAGAAAATGTAACATAATTTAAAGCCCTTAGTCATTACCTACAGTACGTATATACATTGTGGTGAAAATTATCTTCACCCTGGCATTCAAATAATGATTATTTTCAAGAAAACTACTGAATACAAAAATTCTAAAACTCTTTTTGTATCTGCATAAAGTATGCATTACTTTGGTTTATATTTTAACACAAAATACAAATAATGTACCAACTCTTAGCTTATTGAACCAAGAAATCCTAAAATGGGCCAGACAATATTATTAACACTGTCTAGAAAATCTTTTGAAAACAAATAAGATCTGAAGTACAAAAAAGAAAATACTACTTTTAAAGAACATCACATCTTTGCCAAAGTAAAACATTAGTTTCAGTGATTTTTGGGATTTCTTTACTGCCTCAGACATTTGGTGCACACCATCATGAAATCAAGAGAAAACCAAGGCATTTTGAAGTGAAATGCCCGACCCAGTGTCAGCAAGCGTGTGTCAAAGGTCATCAGTCTTTAAACAGGACAAGGACACCAAACAAGCATCCAGGGATGGCACAAGACAAACCAATGGACTGTTCTGAAGTGCCCATCATTGAGTCCAGATAAAAATCCTATTGGAGGGATCGGAAAATGGCAGTTGATGGGCACCCTTCAAATCCGGGAGAACTGGAACGGTTTACTGTTAACATTTGAGGAATTAAAATAAACAACGTGAAAGGTAAGTACACCCTTATATTTACCATCAAATAAAATGTAAAAAATGTATATTGAGTGCATCTAAGCAGGTCCTGGCTAATAAAAAGATAAAAAACTGGGTCTGGTTTGCTGTTAACTGTATGAGTGTGGTGTAACACATAATGCCAAGATCAAAATACTTATCTGAGTCACTAAGATTAAAGGTTATTGATGCCCGTCCCACTTAACCATTATTAGCCCACCCTGGTCAGAACGTGACCGCGGCCAAGTGTTTGACATATGAGACTGACAGACATTTACAAGAAATGGTTATCCTTTAAATTTCTACTTAAACAGAGTTTTTTTTTTGCAGTTGTGTTCTTTCATTATTACAGCAATAATGGAAATTAAAAACGTACCAATATAATTACATAATACAATGTGAAATAAAACTAATATCTGGCCCTTCTGAATGTTAGAGTGTCAGCCTACCTAAGAGGATAAAAGATTGAGAAAAAAATATATAATAAAAACATAGCAAAAGCTTAACCTATTTTCTATCTGATGCAGAAAGTGTCACAGCTGAATGAAAATGAAAAATGTTTAAATGGTTAATTGGAAGGTTTTGGCCAGCGGTAACAGCAACTATTTTTGCCAGTCTCAGTTTAACCGGGACAGTCAATGTCGAGATGTTTCCTCTGAAGCGCATCCGATGCTGTCCTGGTTCTTATAATGTTGTTCGCTAAACTAGACCATCTAAACTAGAAACCCTACATGCTGTAAAATAATTCACCTTCCAGACGTTTGTCTTTACTGAGTGGCCAAGTGACCACAAGGTGTTGCTAGAGCACGACAAGGCCAAATTCAATTACTTACCCTCCAAACCCGAACATGAAGAGCCACCACATTTTGGATTACAGAAAAACTTCTGCTAAGAGGAACTATTTGAGATTTTGTGAGCGGCATCGGTTGAATATTGTGTACATACGTGTAATGTCATACATGCTCATAAAAATAAAGAAAAAAAACGAAACTGTTCCAATTCAGGATATATGAATTGTATAACTGTAGAAATTACACCTATTATTGTTCAGCACTATTTATTGTTCAGCACTAATTCAAACCTATGTTTGTATTGATACAGGCATTCTGAATGCAGTGGCCTAGACCAGTCGTCTAAAATCATCAAATCTCATCACTGAAGAGGTCAATGAAAGTATATCAATATTCTCCTAATGTACTAGGGCTGTGTTTGTATTCTCCAAGATCCGAACCTGAAACTTTATTTAATCCCTAGGTCCCCAACTACAGAGGAATGTGGGAAGGGAACTATAGGGCTTGTCTTCTGTGGGGCCAGTGGCTAATGACCACCTGCATACTGTACATATAAATTGGTGCTGGAGCACATAAATGTCACAACCTTATGAATATTAATCGCACTGAGGCTGATGTTTAAAAAGCTGGCTTTTCTGGCTGTATAGATGAGGACAACTTCGAAAGGCCAAATTAGAGGTAAGTGGGAGGGATGAGAGAGTGAGGATAGTGATGGTGTTGAGACACAGAGAAAAGAAATTAAGAAATGGGGATGGATCCTGTTGTTTTGGCTATTGCTGCTTTAAATGCCACCAAATTCTTTTAAGCACATCCTGCAATTTAATACCTAATTCTGTCATTGTCTCCAGAGTTGTTTACCCATCATTGTCCAGTAAGCCACTTCATGCTGTGGTCAAAAGGTGGTTATTTTCATAGTGTAAAAGGAAAAAAATGGCACCTTCCGAAGTGGAATACTTTATCAAATTAAACTCCTTACATCTACTAAGGTCTAAAGACAATGTCTTGCACAACATGGCAAGAGAAGATTGGATAGATTTAGCTACTGCCTTTCTCTAGATTAAATCCATATCCGTGACCATGTTCCATTAGTCTTATGTGCTAGGACAGTTACGTGCTAGGACAGTCTGTGTGTACAATTCTGACCCCAAAACAAACAATAATTTAATTTTACTACACTGCCAGAAGAACAGTAGAATGTTCAATGTTACAGAAGTAAAGGCTTTCATTTCCTCAGACGTTTTGGTATAAATGTTCATTTAATTAATTACATTTGAATGGAAGTTCTCGATTCCAGGCCTTGGAACCCAAAGTACTGCTGTTTTATATGCTATTCCTCGAATCAGGCAATAATCTAGACAGAGAGGCCTCATTCATCAATATTGTGCAGAAACAATCTTACATTTGTACCTACAAACAGAATCAAGAATGTGCATATGCATATGAAAGTGGGAATTATTGAACGATCCTACGTCCATTTCAGGCACATCAATCATTGATGAATTCCACTTGCTGTCTGACACAGTGCTTGGGCACGACAATGGCTGTTTACATGTTGATTCTGCCCTAATTACCCATATATGGTCAAGATCATTACTTCAAGGCTGTGGGAAACACATAAAATGCAGAAGCATGAATACAAAGATATAACAAAAAAATATTTATTCCTGACATAACATCATTAGGTGCTTTGGTTGAACATGTTGAAGGCAGGTCACAATTCGTACAGCCTCACTCTGTTGTTGCTCTCTTGACTATGAGTCTTGTTCCATTCAAATACAATTCTTGGGATGGTGCTTTTTTGGGTGTCATGTGTCCCCCCAAAGGTTTTACAAACCAATACATAACAAATAAACCAATTGACTCCAAAATATTGAGTAACACAATCCAAACCTATTGAGCAACAGTTCATGAAAAGTGTATGAAACAGCACATTTTGTGGGCATTTATCAGTTGGCTGATCCTGGGTGAGATGATGAGGTCCTGTTGAAAAATGTTCTCAGTGTTTTATAATAATTCACCTATAGATTTACACGAGGCCAGTATAGTTGAACAGATGACTGGCTTAATTGGATTCTTATTTTTACAAATTCACAGACGTGGTCAAATAACATAAAATATTGTAGCCTGTTCACACTTTGTGAAAATATATTTTCCCATTAAATAGTTAGACAGTCCAGTACCTGCTAATCATGGTTACATAGCAACCATCCTATGATCAGACTGGTACTCGCCAGCTAGCCACAAATACATTATTAAAAAAGTTCTGAAACTCAGTCTCATTTTCTATTGTCAGAATGTTTCTTTTCCACTTCTGGCTTGAAGAGTCATTTTATAGTCAGAATTTCATCATACAAGACACAGAAGAGATTTGAAAGGAAAGTGTTTAAGGGACACTTTGACCTTAGGTCACTGCTCTTTTTAGCAGGAAACCCCACAGCTCTCCTTTTCTGGGGGATTAATATCTTAGGGGATCTCTTTTTCCTATTTAAAGAGTTTGACCAATTCCAGAGCACATGAACTTGATTTTGTCATGTAAACCATTACAAACCTCCGCACAAAGTCTAGGTATAAAATATACATTTTAACTATGCTGGGACAACATCTATAAAAAATCTGGAGTATAGAGTATAGAACAGCAAATTCAGATGTTTTGACTTGTGTATTGTCATAATGCAATGCTTAAACTGTTCTCCTCTTAGTTTTGATCTTATTTTTCTCTCTTATCCTAAACTGCTGTAGTAGGTATTTATTTTGGTTTGCATTTTCTTAAGCGAATTGTTTTGTTGGATTGTTTATCCATTTACACAAATTAAATTAGAATATTACTAACAATCGGCACATTATATGGGTGATTTTGTTTATATGTTGAGGATTTTAGAAAATCTTTTTGGAACCTTTTTGATCATAGTGAACTTCTACCATAAAGCTGTTGAAATGCTGAACATTTTTACATGGAAAAATGTGTGAATGTAAGGATGATGATTGGTCGTGAGCTTATTGAAACCAGAGCAGAGCATTATACATAAGAAACAGAGGCTTTTGAAAATGACAGACGGAGCTGTAGGTACCATCTCTAGTGACCTCTGGGTCCATATGACCTTGATACAAATCAAAGGGATCCTTATCTAGGGGACCCCGAATTGCAAGTCTGGATCAGGGAACATAAGCCTTTAACTGGTGCTGAAGCTGGGGCGAGCAATATAGCCACATGACACTGCACTCACGCTAGCTCCACCATGCTTTGGGAGAGTTCTATGCATGGATAGACAGTCCAACAAAAACTTGTTGCAAAGGTTAATTTGTTGTTGTTCCACTTGAAGCATCCAAAAACGTTGCATTTTGTGACATTTTGTGTTTTTATTATCTTATGAATTGTGTAAAATTTCTGTATGCTGTATCACAGGTCAGTGTGATTCAGTGGCTTGGGTCATTTATATTTGTGTATCCCTCTCTTTGAATAATATGAATTTACTGCAGTTTGTGAATAGGGCCGCACACATTTCAAACCAAAATTCTTAGGAAAAATGAAACAAAGGCACACATACGGGACAGACTTACACATTTGCAGCAGGAGATGCATAATGACATGTAATTCTTTTGTTGAGAATGCCTTGTTCTGGGGCATAACTGCAGCATTTCCCTGGGATCAGAAAGTTGGCTGTTTGCTTTGTTAACCTTTTTCTCATTGATACAGCTAGTGGTCAGTCATCAGCTCTCTTTTCAAAACTTTTCAAAAAGTTACAACAGTTGGAGATTTGGCCCAAATTCACCTAAAATTGTATTCCTTCTGCCTTCCTTTTCCTCTCTTAATCTGCAATAATTCCCTCACTGTTTTAAGAGGTTTAAAAGCGACAATCACCAGGCATCACAACAACTGTGAATGTAATTTAAGATGGCCCCATCAGAACAAAAATAACAAACCTGAAGCGTTGTCTTTTCACAGGTTTGGACAGCCCTCCCCCACTGTCAGTAGCATTAAGAGTTTAGAGAAGTCGCAGATTGACCCTTCACAAGGTATCAGGTCACAGCACCTAGAAAACACACAATGAAAACAGACCTGACAGCTTAGCTTCAGAGAAGCAGACAGGAGTATTGAGATTGAGGCTTGATAGTACAACAGATATGAGATCACAGACAGGGTGGTAGAGGTTAATGCTTGTTTTGCAGACAGCTTGGGAAAACTTGAGTTAAGAAATCAATAATTAATATTGACAATAGGGGTGTGAAAGGATGTGCAAACAAAGGCAAAATAAAGGACTATACGAGTCTAGGTTGGGGTCAATTCCAGTTAAATTAGGAAAAGGATAGAAAGTCAAAAGTGATGCAGCATAACATAACCCTCATGATAAACATTCTACACCATTTTCTAAATGTCTTCTTTGGCTGTAGTCATCCCTATGTGGAAATTATAACCATTAAGCAGTCATTAAGCAAATTATAACCATTAAGTGAAAACTGTGCAAAAGTACATTTCTAAAAAAATACTTTATTAACTACTTTAGAAATAATGAATATTATCTGTATTATTTTGATAGACAGGATTACAATATCGGGGGAAGTTTAAAAAACAAGTCAACTCACAAGGTCAAGTCAATTCAGAAACCATTGTAATTTTCCGACTTGCCCAAAGGAATTCAGATTCAAGACGACTGGTCATGAGTAGGCTGTGGGGCAGAATGTACCTCAAAGACATTTGTGCTAGCAAGGTCTGGCAATGTGCATTTAACAAGAAACTTGATTGTATCCCAAGCTAAAGAACATATTGCCGAATGTAACTGGAGTGCGTGCTTCTTTCTGGAACAAATCAACCAAGTATGATTGCTTGATCATTGCAATTTATTATCCCATTCAAATACCTCGATCAGCCACAATATTATGACCACTGACAAGTGAAGTGAATGTCAGTGGGTGAGATATGTTAGATGGCAAGTAAACATTCTGTCCTCAACGTTGATGTAATAGAAGCAGGAAATATAGTCAAGCATAAGAATCTGAGTGATTTGGACAAGGGCCAAATTGTAATGGCTAGACGACTGGGTCAGGGCATTTCCCAGCATGCAGCCCTTGTGGGGTGTTCCCGGTCATGGGTGACCAAGGCTCATTGATGCACATGGGGAGCGAAGGCTGGCCCGTGAGGTCCGATCCAACAGCTGAGCTACTGTAACTCAAAATGCTGAAAAAAATATTGCTGGTACTTATAAAGTGGTGTCAGAACACATAGTGCATTGCAGTTTGTTGCTTATGGGGCAGCGTAGCCCATGCTGACCCTTGTGACCACTGCTGAAAGTGCCTACAATGGGCATGTGAGCATCAGAACTGGACCACGGAGCAATGGATCATGAATCACGTTTTCTTTTACATCACGAGGATAGCCGGGGGGGTGGGTGTCGCTTACCCGGAGTACACATGGTACCAGGATGCACTATGGGAAGAAGGCAAGACGGTGGAGGCTGTGTGATGATTTGGGTAATATTCTGTTGGTAAACCTTGGGTCCTATTCATGTGGATGTTTCTTTGACATGTACCACCTACCTGAGCATTGCAGACCATGTGCACCCTTTCATGGTAATGGTATTCCCTGATGGCATTGGCCTCTTTTAGCAGGATAATGCGCCCTGTCAAAAATGAGAAATGGTTTAGGAACGGATTGAGGAATATGACAATGATTTCAAGGTGTTGATTTGGCCTCCAAATTCCCCAGATCTCAATACAATCGAGCATCTGTGGGATGTGCTGGACAAACAGGTCCGATCTATGGAGGTTCCACCTCGCAACTTACAGGACTTAAAAGATCTGCTGCTAACGTCTTGGTGCCAGATACCACAGCACACCTTCAGAGGTCTAGTGGAGTCCATGCCTCGACGGGTCAGGGCTGTTTCCGTGGCAAAAGGGGGACCTACACAATATTAGACAGGTCATAATGTTACAGCTGATCGGTGTATACTGTAGCTGATAAAGTGCTTGGACAGAAGGGTTGCTGGCACAAATATTTTTATAAATGATAGAGAAGCACAAAGTTTTTTTATTCACTGTCTAAATAACATGGGGACTCGGGGCGAGATGTCATAAACAGTCAAATACATTTTTATAACAATCTGTATCACAATTTCAACCCAACTCAATCTGTCTTTTCTGATAGTAGGAACAAATAATTGAAAATCCATACTTGAAAAACATCAGATGTGGTGAAAGTTTAGATTCTGCTGCCTAAATGCAAACAAATAACTTCAGACCGGGTTTAAAATGAGTACATGTTTTTATGTACTAGACATTGATAGTATTTTCACATTAAAATGTTCCTCCATTGTGTGTTAAATTTTAGTGGTGACAGTTGGTGATTTATAACCTGTTGACTTGGTAGCCCATGTGATACTGACGGATGGTGCTTTGTAACGTGACACAAAGCAACAGATGGAAATGGGCCTTTTATCTTTCGTTTCCCCCCAAGGTGTTACTGAAAGTGAGAAAGAGTGGTCTTTTGGTCCCTCCGTAGCATACAATGTATTTGTCATTGTTTTAATGCCACGCTGCATCTGAAAAGATGGAAAGGATGACTCTGAGTTTCTCCTGGGGACATGTCATGCTCCCCTTCTACTATAACTCCACACGTAGCATCTCATCAACCAAATGCTAAAATGCTCAATGACTTGAAACAGAAATTTGCCATTACTCCATCGTAAGTCATTATAAACCTGTTGATTCCAATCCTCAATGCAAATTTCTGAAAGCTGTTTTATATTAAAATCGACATTGCTTTTAACAGTTCCAATTATTTTGCTAAGTGGTTCATAAGTCTGTCAGATCAGAAAAACACTAAGAACACTGCAAATCAAATGGCTTGTTGTCTAAATGCTGAATGTTCAACATAATAAGCAGCAAGCCTTATATTTAGCTAGCTCTCTGATATCCTAGCCCCACCTTTGTCTAAGCCAGTTACTTTCAAATGCATACCATAAGATGTACGTTATTTTTAGGAGCTAATATTTGCTATTAGGTCACATAGCTACTTATTAGCTACCTATATAGCTACTAGCTCACTTATTAATTGCCTGCATGCCCAGTGACTAATAGGAAATACAAAAAAACTATTATTTTTAACTGGAATTCCACTTTGGCTACTGTGGCAACTCATCCATTTCTCAACATAGAGGTGGAGGAAAGTATTCTATGAAAATGCAAGTTTTCTGATGTTTGCTGCAGATAGGTAGCCATGTCATATTAGTGGTGGTTTTCAGAGACAAGACAAGGGTAATCTATGATATGCTGAAGAGGAACTATCTGAGTGCCTGATAGAACATAGCCGATTGCTAATGGACTAGAAAAGGCCCTATTAGTGCAGTGGACTAGAAAAAGCCCCAGATCCCCATTTGATGGGCTGATTTTATGTTTCTGGTTGAAGTATTTAAGGTTTTGAGTTGAGCATCACCTTCCAAAAAAGCTGGGCGTATTTCCCCTGATCAACCCTGGAGGAGGCATGACACTGGCTACATGGCTGCATTAACCACCAGACCAATTCCACCACTGTTGTGGAAAATCAACCACTCTTACTAAGGTTATTTATGCATTTTATAGAAAAATCCCCCACACCACCTCAACAACAAACGCAACACTTCAATCTTATAAATGTGCTGAAAATGACAGGGTTTGGCTGTCTTTCATTCATAAACACCATGTGGCCCTCAAACCATTACATAATCAGTGTTCGATTACAACCAAATGGCATTTAATGCTACTTTAAATCTGGTAAGTATTTTTTTCCCTTTGTACTCCAAGGGATTAAACATGAAACACATACTTATGCATTTGTCATGCCAGATGAATGTCCTGTGGGAGTGGCCTTTTACAGAACCCTAAGACACCAGTTTGAAGAGGGTGAGTCAGAATGGTGGTGCCAGTCTGCTACTGACATAAGCTCAAAACCAACAGGAAACAAACCATCAGACACTGGGAACTAGTCTCAAACTGGAGATTATATTAAGGAGCTGCATTGTTTAATTACCACCCAGTCACGGGAGCCACCAATCAATACCATATTGATGTGAGAAGAAGGTCCAGATCATTAGTGCCCTCCTCTACTCATAAGCCTGCATGGTACTGTTGGAACAATCCCCACCCCTGCTTACAAGACACCACCTCACCAGTTACAGCGCTGACAGGCCGAAGAGGCAGTGAAATAATATTTTGACCAATGAAGGCATTAAACTGAGACAGGGAGTAAAGAAGTGCGTTATTCATTGTTTTAATCTGTCTGTGTGTGACACACATTGTCTTTTCTTGTTTAAACAATAGGAAATTCATATGGTTATTTGGCTGCTATTGTTTATAACCACTTGAGCACAATATAAGAATAAGCTGGACGGCTTTTGTGTGAAGCTGTCAAATATTAAAGTGAAGGGACAAAAGATGGTTACACACTATAAAATTCATCACATTGCTGTGGACAAACATTTGCTGTACGTTAGGTCATACTGAAGAGCTCAGTGATTACAAATGTGGCACTGTCATAGACCACAACTGTAAATGTAATTATAGTGCCCAAGCTTGGTGTGGAGGAATTCGAGTGGCCTGCACAAATCCCTGACCTCAAACTCACTGAACACCTTTGGGATGAATTCCAACAACAACTGCGAGCCAGGCCTTCTCATCAAACATCCGTGACTGAAGACATTCAAGATAGAAGACACAAACAAAAACATGGTATATTTTCATTGTTTATTTAATAACAACTCTCAACATTCAATAGCTAATGGCACCTCCATAGCAGAAATCATTTGGAGTAAACATCTCCTACAGCGATTAATCATTGTCTTCTAGGTAGACCCATTTTTAGCCCAGGGAGTTTGATGTTCTGTTAAAAATCTCCTGGCATACCTACGAATTCATGGTTGCCTTAATGATGTTCAGTCGACCAGTACCAAAGACGGAAAAGGTGTTTTCTATGCTGGGCAGTTGGGGTCTTTTTTTGACAACCGAGCCTTCTTTATAACAACCCTCCCAAGACAGCCATTATTGATTCAATGTTCTTATTGTTGAAACATGTTCAGTAACCTGAGATGCTGCAAGGGAGGTCTGTACCTCACCAGATGTTATGTTTGTGTTGACATTTACCGGCTAGATACTTTTTCTAGTCGCTATTAGGGATATTTTAAAAGGGTGTCCACTTCTAGGCCAGGTTGTTGTCAGGTTAACTGGTCTCCATTCGTAAATGATTTGCCTGACATTGGACTGATGAAGCTCAAATAAAATAAAATTGAAATCATTGCATAGCCTTCCCCAGACTGATGTGCTCCGCCTGCCATATTCTTGATGTCCTCTGAGAACTCCTTTCCTCTCGGCATGGTGTGATTTGCATTCAGCTGCATGGGTAACATTGAACTGACCAGGTCTCTCGTTTCTATTTATCAGTCTCGCCCAAAGTCTCTCTGAAAGATCCCTCTTTTGATTGGTTCATTTGGTGCCAAGTTTATTACAAATGTTTGCCACTTACCAAATCAATATAATTTGCACCTGCACAAATTTTTTTATTTTGTTTTTATACCAAGCACATTTTTCCTCTAAACCAACATATGGAATGGATAAATATACACGTGTTATGTCAGAAACTGTTGTAATTTAATAAAGAATTCATGGTGAACACAAAAAAGATATATAATAGCACAAAAGATAAGGAATTCGCACACTTTTAAGCAGCACTGTATATATTTATAAAGTTATGTAGACATACTTTATTTATTAAGAATTCAGTCTTCAAACAAAAATGTTTCTCATCAGGCAAATAAAACAATTTAAACTATGCCCATAGCCAGAGTTTGATTATTTTACAGTTCACTGTCCTACATAAAATGATTATTTTAGGATCAATAACTTATTTTGAAATGCTGTTGAATGCTATTTCGGTCATTTGTGTGTATGGAGCTTACTTTATACTTTAACCTCGAAGAGGGTGCAAAGTCACCATTCGTGCATGGACAGCTAAAATAAAGTTCTTTTTCGGAGAGGTTGAGCCATGAGCAGTTTACAAAGATCCCTGATTTAGAGGGTTTAAAAAATAACACATCAATATTAAAATGACATTTTATTGCAAAAAACTATTTAACATTTTGGGAAATGGCAGTCATTTACTTTCTACCTTTACTGCATGCAATTCATTGAAATGTAATCAAACAATACACATATAAAATGTCCTACTTGATTTCATATTTGTTTTAAACAATTGTTTATTTACTTTGACCATTACAATCCAAGTCATAAGTGAAGATTGCCATGTAGTACTTCACATTCAGAATGGTCTGTATAAGAAATTAGGAGCATCAGCTATTGTGAATGAACGCCATGAGTTAGCCTTGTGGTTGATTTCAAAAGGACACTGAAGTTGTCTGAGGATGTCTTTTTTTCTAACATAACAATGAGTCCCAGAGAGGGGAACAGTGCCAGCATGCACGCACGTCATGCTAGATTATGTCTTGTTTGTCTTGTTGTATCCTAGCAGTCAAGACTATTCTCCCCTCTGAGATTGCTGATCGTTCCATTGAAAAGGTAAATCTGACAGCCTACCATCCACCCCCAAAATGTGTACTTTAAACCAAAGGGGAACTAAAGAAGTATTTACTGACATCTAAAATGTAGACAGGGATGTAAAATGGACACTGAAAGACATCTTTGGGGGTATACACGGAAGGCTGTCAAATTACTAGAAAGTGTATTTTTCTTCTAATAGACACCCACTGAATTTTCCCCAGAAAACACTAGTAGAAAAGAAATATCCACACAAATATAATAAAATGGGGAGTGAACGTCAAAAGTGGACCAAGAACCAACGCTGTGCTTTCAGATCTTTTCATTGCAACCGAATGACTGTGTCAGCATATCGGAGATATCTGCAGGGCCAGCAGAGAGACATCGCAACGAGGCCATTAGCACAGGGGAAACATACGAGAAATATCTCAATGCCCAGGAATGTTTCAGTTGTTTTCACCTGTGTGTAAAATCATTTAATTTGCTCACAATTGCTGTTACTTTTCATTTGAACTGCATTATATATTTGTGTCTAGTAGGGACAGACAAAACCAATTTGCCCATGGCTGATATAATCAAAGCTAGTTTCTATGAAACTGCTTGCATAGAAGCATATGGTCAAAGAACACATTTTGTCTTGCACTGAGCAGTGATCTTAATGTTAGTTGTAGTTTCATACCGTATGAATGGTGGATTGATATGAACACAAATGTTAGGCACAATTGTAATTAGATCATTATTGTTGGGCCTTGAATGGTGCATCAAAACAAATGAACTTTTCACCCAGTGCAAACTACTCCTTCCATGGTAACCCGGGCCATTTAATGGAATTACCTCAGTGATGCAGAAAGAGACCCATGTTTAAGTGTGTCATGGGACTGTACACCCAGAAAGCCTAGTAGGTCCCTACACAGTAGGGGGCTGTTCAGGCTGCCATAAAGAATGTTAAGTTTGGCACAAGTCAGCTGACCAGCCTTTGAACTATTTCCTCCCGTCCCTTTTGTCTCTCCCTTTCTATGCTTGGCTTCAAAGCCGCTCTTCTGTCATTAGACCTTCCTCAAATGCCAGGGATGTCTGCTGGGATGAATTCACTATTAAAATATACTGTGCATGAATTAAAACAACCCAACACCAACTATTCACTGGTGTTTTACAGAACCCCAAAAATGTCCCATTATAAATCACAATGGGTCCCGTTGCAATAATTGCATATGTTCAAACTTACCATAGTTATTAAAAAAGTTATAAAATAGGTGTTTCAATCCAGTCCATCCTGTGTTGACCACTGTAATACATTCACAAAAATTCCCTGTATGGCATACCACACGAGCTTTCATTTAACTCGCTGTTGTCAACGAGTCACATGTCCCTATTAACAGCTTTCAATGGGACATCTTCAAAAGCTATCCAATCGTGGAGGCCTCTCCTGGAGACAGCCTAGTTATGAGGATCATTAAGAACAGACCTATTCGAATTCAGGAAGTGCTGTCTGTGCAGCAAGGGAGCCACAGTATTGATCATGGTCTGCTGCGCACAACACACCCACACGCAGATGCACAAAGAGCGTTATCAAAAAACTTTACACAAACAACAGAGAAAGAGAAAGAAGAGGAAAAGGGGAAGGAATAGAACAGGGGATGAGAGTTTTAGGTCAGCTGTCTACCCTGGATCAGTTGCCACTCCCAGTAAAACAAGCATAGTACTCAGAATTTATTAGTAATGTGGCCATAAACCACGCAATAAAAGAATACATTAAATACATTAGACTTTGACCTTTGTTCATCCTGTCCATCTCTTATGCCCTTGACATGTTTGTCTGGCCTGCTACCTACAGATTTTTTTTTCTGAGGACTTAAACACAACCCAATCCTTGAGCATGCTTAACAATAAGATGGCATAAGGTTCACAAAAGCAATCAGAAGTATAAGCAATGATTCTAGCTTCAAATTGTAAGTGTTTGATAAGGAACTAATCACATTCACTCTCAAAATGTCAACACTGTTAGCCAGCAATATTTCCAATTGTTAGCGAAGACCTTCTATTAGCCTGCTAACTTGGTCCTTTCAACCATGTAAGGTTGGATTAGACAAAACATGATTAGCAAGCATGTTAGAAAATCACTAGTGTAATTCCTACAATCTATGTACACTGGGAAACCTGGAACGCAACAAGAGTTACAATTCCTGTAAGAAATTATGTCAACTGAAATAAATTCAGTAGGCCCTAGTCCAACGACTTCACATGACAGGAAATTGTTTATAATTCATACTGAACATTTCTGGGATCTTTTCAGCTCATAAAACATGGGACAAACACTTTAAATGTCGCGTTCATATTTGTTCAATGCATTTATCAACACATGTGGTAAACTTGTGTAAACTAGAGCAAACATTTAGTCCTATTTTGCTTTGCTGCTCATCTCAAAAAAACGAATGTCATCAAGCCTTGCCTAGCCCAGCTGATATTTAAGAGCTTCTGGAACGATGTTTCAACTGGAATCTGAGAAGAATACCCTCTGTTGGTTTCTGCCACATATTGATGTTAAGATATTTTCTTTGTTGATTCTCCACTGTTTATTGTTCTACTATTTTTAACTTTTTTGTCAAGTAGTAGATATAACCCTGAACTGCTTTCTTTCTGAATAACAATACAGCTTATTAGGTAACAATTTCCAACAGAAGCATTTTCAGCCCTAGAATTTGTTGTAATGAATTCATATACACCCTGCTGCCTTCTAAATATCTGAG
The DNA here is from genome assembly GCA_016801105.1 of Esox niger. Lineage (NCBI taxonomy): Eukaryota > Metazoa > Chordata > Actinopteri > Esociformes > Esocidae > Esox > Esox niger. The sequence goes on from JACXGJ010000657.1 coordinate 103,915, forward strand.
AACGGAAGCTTTTAAAAAGTACACAAAACATTTTGGAGTCATTTTAAAGAGAATTTAATTTATGGATATGTCCATGGAATATACCTATAGAAAAATGCTAAAGCAGAAATAATTCATCTTTCGGATCTTTTGGGTCATTCGGTCAAAATATCTAATAAATTGCATATGTATAACTTGTGTGTCAATACAACCCTGACCCCCAGGATTGACATCCCCCACCAAGTCAAAGAGACATATGGGAATACTGTAAGGTGATTCTCAACAATATCTCCATGTTACAAACTCTCAAACCACTAACAGGCAAAGGAGAGTTATGGGATCTATACGTAACCTGGGGAATGTTGGAATCATTTTTATTCTACACCACGGGGCCTGTGGAGATGGAAGAAACTTCCAGAAGGACAACCATCTCTGCAGCACTCCATCTAAATCAGCTGTTTGTAGTAGAGTCGGCAGAATGAAGCCACTCCTCAGTAAAAGGCACACAGCCCCCTGACGATCCTTTAGATCCCTTTTGGCAAACTTCGAGCAGGCACACACCAACAGACGCTCTTGGGACTCAACATTTTTCTGGCATCAAATTCAAAGTGGGCATTGACGAAAGAATAAGCATGAGACCAAAGTAAGCAAAATAGTTTAGCTTACTTTGGTCAGAAATCAATTTCAGCTTGTTTGATACCGTATCTAGCTAACTACATCTGCTGATGACGAGTAAGACGCCATACATTACAAACTAGCCAGGGGAACCTAGGGTTATGCAGGCTGATGTTGATGGTAGCACACGAGGACCTTCCACAGATAGAGGAAGAGAGATGAGGCGGATTCAGCAGCTATGGTCAAGACATCTGGGGAATGCTAGTGCATCTGTAAATAATACCAGATGATGCCTATCAACGATATGTGTCTTTGCTGTCCTGAGTGGAATCTACCAATGGATTCTATGATCTTGGCGTCCTCAGTGATAGACACGGCCTGTTTGCCGTGTGGCTAATGGCCGTGGAGATCGTAAGGACAGTAACGCTTTCCAACCGTAGAAGTCAGGGTAGAGGAGAGGATCACTGTGCTTGGTGGCACGTCTCCTTCCATTACTGTTCAAGCTGTTTTGTACAAAAAGACATGATTTAGATAATAGGTAGAACTTCTACATTACGGTTGTTGCGGCACAAAATCACATGGTGAGAAAGGCTTGGGGTTAGATGGCTTAAAATCTTTATTCACACAAGCAAAAGCCAGGGAGAACATGTTTCGAATGCAGCTGAATGACATCTCCCAGCTCATCCTGGGTATTTGTACAATTCAAAGAGGGAAAAAAACAGAAGCGGGGTCTCCGGTACCAGTTTAGGGGAGATGGGTATTCATGGCTTGTGTCTTCCCCAAACACTTAGTGCTGGGTACCAACTGGCCTTTTAGAAACACAGACTTGTCTTTACTCAGTATGTCCCTAGAGGACGGGGTCATAGGGTCATTACAGGCCTAAAAGGACTAAGGCCATCTGTTAGAAAACCGAATTGAACCTTCAGAAATTGTCAGCAGGAAATGAAGGCAACAAAGCTGTCCTACCCTACAACACACACATGAGATAACATGAGACAATAGAGGTTATAGAGGACAGGGATGCTTGCAAAATAGAGAGAAATAAATGCAGAAATATGTATAAAGATAATACATATATAAAGGATTACATTTTCCCCCCCATATACTTTATTTGGATATATCCAACAGCACAACCATAGTATCTGGCTATATTTTTTCCTTAAATTGGGGAATAGGCTGGTAGGATTTGTCAAAACATGTTTGGACAATCATTTCACTGACACATTGCACAATTGTAAGGTTCAGCATGATAGCAATAGCTGTTGTGGCCTCTGTGGGGAAATTTTCTATAAAATGCATATATGACCTTATACTTATGAAAATATGAATGAGCAGTGTATAATCACGTAAGTCTTAATATAAATATATTAAAGTGGAATCCACACACACAGAAAATGACTTCTGGGATAAGACAGATTACACACACAGACGAGAAGTGCATTTGTTTTAGAAAAAAGTGGTTGATTTTCCACGACACTTCCCTCACAAAACCCTGACAACACTACAGGCAGTAAAAACCATCCCAATGAGGGCAATTTTTGGGCCATACCTTCACATGGCCTACAGAAAAGTTGGGTAATACAATCATTATCATGTCATCATCCCCATTAGAAAACATCAACAGAAAACAAAGAACCAATCATATATTGTGAATGACCAGTCTACCAAGAGGCCAAGGCTTTTGATTCAGTTGCAGCACCCAGACTTTTACACTGGAGAAAGAAGGACATCTAGTGGTCAACATTGACAACTACAGTGTCAGAGCTGGCCTTAAATGTATGTGTACATTATTTCCAGATGTATTATTCACATGGCTCATTTACTTTATTCTTTAACCTTAAGCTCTACTTTATTATTATTATTTTTCCTACAATTAAAACTATAATAAAAAATGCCCACAAAAAGGCAGTTTTACAGTTTCAGAGTCCTTTTTTCAGGACAAAGAGTAAATATAGGACACATAAAGAATAGGCCTAAAGTAACAAAGATGTATACTGTAGAAACATAATGCTGTGTTTCCATTTGTGCCCCTTATGCAATAAACAGTGCTGTCCAGTACAGCCTCGTGTCTGTCTGAAATGGATAGTCTGAGATCTGGGGAATTTGGACCTTTACATTTTCCTCAAATCATTTCAAAACAATCCTGCTGAAAGAGGCCACTGCCGTCAGGAAACACCATTGCCATGAAGGTGTGTACCTGATCTGCAACAGTGTTTAGGAAGGTGACAGGTGGCAAATTGACATCTACTTGAATGCCCGAACCCAGGGTATCCCAACAGAACATTTCCCAGAGCATCAAACTTGCTCCAATAGCTTGTCATTTTCCCACAGTGCATCCTAGTGCCATCACTTCCCCAGGTATGCGGCGCACACATACACAACCATCCACGTGATGTAAAAGAAAATGGGACTCATCAAACCAGGCGACCTTCTTCCACTGATCCAAGGTCCAGCTCCGACGCTCGTAAGAATCAGAATTATTGGACTGTGTGTGTGTGTCTGTGTGTGTCTATTTCAGACACACATAAACATTTTGTAGAGTCATGGAATCCCCAACCAGAAACATACAGATTAATAGAATATAGAATATTAGAATTAAAAAATTACAATAGAGAAATGTCGACCTGAGAAGACCTGCCCACAGTACCACAATAACTGGTAACTGGTTTGCTGTCCATGGTATCACTATGTTTGATTGGCCAGCCAACTCGCTTGACCAGATCCCCATAGAGAATCTATGGGGTATTGTCAAGAGGAAAATAAGATACACCAGATCCAACAACACTGGCCTATCAAAGCAACCTGGGCTCCCATAACACCTCAGCAGTGTCACAGGCTGATTGCCACCATGCCACGACGCATTGACGCAGCAATACGTGCAAAAGGAGCCCAGACCAAGTACTGAATGCATAAATTAACATACTTAGGAAAACTTTGCAGGTGTTTTGAGTTAATTTGCTGAAAAAGCTCTTCTCAGGTCGACATTTCGGGTTTAGTTCTTCTTTACCCACTCAGAGCAAGGCTTTGGTTTGCATGAAAGGAAAAATATTATATTGCTGGATATGATAGGATGAAAAAGGTAAAAAGAATAAATGACCAGGAGCATTGCATGCATTTTAGCCTTAATTACAACATTTTGGTTTCCTTTGGCATGTTTTCTATTTATATTTACCGTCCTGAGAAGGGAATGATGCACAAGGATTTTTTAATTTTATTGCTAATCGAATAATGACAGTTTGGTGTATTTTGTTGTGGTTTGATTTTATTTCGAGGCCCATGTATTGTGTATGCTAAGTCCGCGTTTCTCTTTACTGAAAATCAATGAGCTAGCGTATCTTTTTGTCTTTCTTACCATACACCAAAAGGATCACATTGTCGGCCACATAGTGTTTACACAATGCATTCAGATGTCATCCTCAGGGTCGAGTAATGCCACTGGTCTTTATCAAGAACATTTGTTCTATTTTCTGTCAGGGGATTCCCATGTGCAAGGGGGGTAACTGCATTTGGGTGTAGGCTATCAGTAGCCTTGGGTGCTGCAGCAGCGTGGACGCGCTCCCCTTTCTGCGGGTTGCTTAAGACTATGTTTCGTGCTCTTTCTGTGCTGTTCAGGTTTCATTCAGGAGCACAACTCCACAACGCCTTGCAATTACGAATCATTCGTTATATAGCCACAGAATGTTTCCACTCGGCTTTACGCCGTTTATTAAACACATTGTAGCACAGTCGACAGCGTGAGGCTCATATGGAATACAATCAATTTCGTTCACTAGTTCAGCGTGGAATTGCCTTTTTACAAGAGTCTTCAGGGGTATTTTGATACTCGGAAGTAGCGGTTTGCTTAGAGCTGTTATACTTGGTCACAGCCTTAGTGCCCTCGGACACGGCATGTTTGGCAAGTTCACCAGGGAGTAGCAGCCGGCCAGCGGTCTGAATCTCTCTCGAGGTTATGGTAGATCGCTTGTTGTACTGTGCCAGGCGAGTTACACCCCCCACCCCCACCGCATCCCACGATACGTTCGAATGTCGTTCACAAACGAGTTCATGATTCCCAAGGCTTTTGAGGAGATGCCGGTATCCGGGTAAACCTGCTTCAGAACTTTGTACACATAGATGGCGTAGCTCTCTTTCCTTGACTACCTGCGCATCTTGCCACCCTAGCCAGCTGTCGGTGACTGCTTTCTTCGAGCCCTTCTTAGGCGCGGCCTTTGCTGACTCAGGCATGATGATTTCTTTCTTAGAAGCGAATGATCTGGCTAGGCGCTAACCCGTATTAAGAAGATAACCCTATGCAAATCTGTTTTCGGAGGACACACGTCTGCATATCATTGGCTAAATTGAGCTGGCAAAAAAACAGAATTCTCTGGGTGCGCGTTCCCTCCCTGTATGTGCGCGTCCCTTTCCACGAAAAAGTGTGTGCGCGCCCGCGGGGGGTGGGTGTGTTAATAAAACAATGCATTGTTTTACATTTTCGTACAATACAAACATGGTTATATTGAACAAGAGAAACACATAAGGAACATTTATGATCCTATAGTTTCAAGACGCTGTTTATCCCACTTCCGTAGAAAAACACACAGTGAATGAATGATGAGGGGATGCTGAAAAACACCCTTTAGCAATATGTAACCGGAGTCTTAAAAGTATGCAGTCGCTAACTGTCCTTATGTGTTTCTCTTATTAGATACAACTAGTAAAAATATACTACCAGGCCTTTATTTTGCTAAAAGGTCCAAGCACGCACATTCAAGAAGGGAGCGCGCACACAGCGAATTCTCGTTTGGCCAGTTTAACTGAGGAAATGACATGCAAGCGTGTGTACTCCGCGGATACATTTGCATACTGTCCTCTTTATAATACGAGCTAGCGCCACCCTCTCCCGCATTCATTTTTTGGAAGCATCCGGTAATCATCATGCCTGAACCAGCAAAGTCTGCGCCTAAGAAGGGTTCAAAAAAAGCCGTCACTAAGACGGTAGGCAAGGGTGGCAAAACACGCAGGAAGTCCAGGAAGGAGAGCTATGCCATCTACGTGTACAAAGTCCTGAAACAGGTTCATCCGGACACCGGCATCTCCTCCAAAGCCATGGGAATCATGAACTCCTTCGTGAACGACATCTTCGAACGTATCGCGGGGGAGTCTTCTCGCCTGGCTCACTACAACAAGCGATCTACCATAACCTCGAGAGAGATTCAGACCGCGGTGCGGCTGCTGCTCCCTGGTGAACTGGCCAAACATGCCGTGTCCGAGGGCACTAAGGCTGTGACCAAGTATACCAGCTCCAAGTAAACCGCTACTGTACTTCCAAGGGTCCAAAGACCCCAAAGGCTCTTTTGAGAGCCGCTCACTGTGTGGGTAAAAAAGCAATTCGGAGTTAAACGAATTAACTAAATAATGTGTTGTATTCTGTAGTAGCCGCACGCTGTCAACTGATAAAATGTGTTAAATAAACGGCGTACAGCCGATTTGATACATTGTATTAATTAAATTATTAACAGTGGCTATTTGTTTATAAAGCAGCTAGCGAGAGGGCTACGATCAATCCTTTCACCAGTTTCTGTGAGAATCATGAGCGTTGCAGGACCAGTATGAGAGGTTTTGCTCGTCTATTTTTGTGTGTGTAACTGATTGTACCACGCCTTTGAGAGCAATGGCTTACAATGACTCCCAATCAAGTCACGAGAGCTCGTTTTTAGTGTGTACGAGTAAATGGGCATGATTGAGGCAGGGAGAGAAACGGTCTATATTGTTGTGAGATATTACGCTGATTGCCATAATCACAGGGACGGCATATACATTTGAAATCATATCAAGGCATCTTCATCAATCAGGTGGCTTTGTGTAGCGTTTTGATGATTATTTGTCTAATATTTCATTGCTGTACCACTTCTGCTTCATTCTCTTGAACTCATGTCAGGACCTCTAGATTCAGTTTGTCCTGACGACCTGGCGGTAGCACATTTCTTTACCTGATGTTATTCCTTGTTGCATTTATAAGAAAGTGTGTCTACCCTCACCCTGGTGATGCATATGCTGTTCAGATAACCCGCAAGGCAAACATTTACAATGGAAATCAAGATCCCACAAGTCGGGATTTTGTTTGAGACGCATGGTTTTTAAAATAAAATATGGTTAAAGCAATGGATGTGTACTCTTATTGCAGTGTCCAATCGAATATATTTTAACTAGTTTTTAAAGAATTCTCTGTATTTTTTAGTACAGACCTAGTCCACACCCCCTAAGGGAAGACAGGGAGAATGGATATTCAAATCTTCTGTAGAACTTAATATCAAGATATGTTTTATTACATTTTGGACGGGCAGGGTACCAGAGCATAATGTGGATTTTTTCTCAAGCTTATACATAGTCTTCATGGAGAAAAACATTAACTTGACCTATGACAAGCAGCCAATTAATGTACATCACTATAAAAACAAATCAGGAGTAAAACAAGAGTAAATTACCTTATGTGACCTTCCCACAGAAGCTCCAAGTGAATGCCCCATGAAGACTACCAGAATAAAAACAGCAAACCACAACAACTACGCCAAATGTTCATTCTTCAATTTGCTCCTAAACATTTTGTCAATTCATCATTCATCGTTCCCTACTCAGGACAGGGTCAAATCTAAACAGAGAACAAGGTACAGTAGAAAGGACAAAAACAAATACCCACATGATTTGTTGGTATTATGGCTAAAATGCATTCTATGCTCCTTGTCATTCATCATAGATTCCTCTTTATATGTATTGAACCTGGTTCTATCTAGCAGTAATATGTTGTAACTGTTATGCAAACCAATAGCCTTTCTCTGAGGTGATAGAGTAATTTAGTTAATGTGAGAAGACATGTTCCCCCATAACCAGGAAACAAGTTGTGTTACGTCAAAAACTGTAAAATGCCAGTTCTGGACATCTATAGTTAACAATCGTATGCCTCGTTTATGTTTCTGTCAGGCAAAAGTTATGCTGCACTGACTGGTTTATTCCGTGACACAACAAAGTCAAGTGGGAAGACAATTGATTATGATATTCTTGCCCAAAATGTGCTGTTGCTTATTGTAATATTTAATGTGGTAGCTTGGCTTTATGTTCACTTTCTTAGTGAATTAGTCAGTCTGAAAGACAGACAGACACACACACATACACACACACACACACACACACACACACACACACACAAACACACAGTCAACTAATTCTTTCATATCTCACAACATAAAATAAGTGGTCATCCAGAAAGAAAAAGTAACATTGATGCCGTATTGACATTCAGAAGAGTTTAACATCAAAGATTACCAAAAGTTATTGCTGGCATAATTATCTCTTACCTGTATTTATTTGCTCCCAGACCTTTTTTTGTATTTCCTGAAACACGTAGGGGGTCTCTTGGATGCAGATTTTAGGATATACACAGTGAGCAGACTTAAAGAATAGATAGAAGACTGTACCGCACTGATTTTGAATTTTTCTCTAAGAACCTAAACATTGTTAAACTTTGTGATGTCGTACTTCAAAAAAACAACATTCTGAAACACGTAAGACAGCAAAAAGCCAACATTACACAGCACCAACTCCTGCATAAACC